>JAULBW010024290.1:0-148481 GCA_032358265.1 Vaucheria bursata
AAAGATCCATGCTTAAAGAGCGAGCTCAAGTCCGTCGGCAAAGATCTTTCTGATTTTGCATCCGGCAGACTTTTCAAAGATTCCGTCATCTGTACGATGGATCCATGGGTTGCGGCCTATGATAAATATCTTTCGCCGACAAAGGACAAGAAAGAGAACCAGAAATTCGAAGAAGCCTTTCTCGATTTCAAATCGAACGTTTGTAAGTAATTTCCATCACCTCAACTGCCAATGCCTCTAATCGTTCTCACTCCCATAATTTCAGGCGCCACAAAGAATTATCGTAGCAATTTCAACTAAGTAGCCAATACATTTCGATTTGTTGATTTTCCCGTTATCACAAAATCAGAAGAGTAACATTCACCAATCCTGAAATTGATTAACAGAGAGATTCAAAATGAGTTTGGATTACCAGAAATTAAAAGCGAAGAATGAGGAAGAAGGTTCATTCTGGACTTCTTACTCGGACCTGTTCATGGTCCTCTCCGTCGTCTTTCTTCTTCTTTATGTGGTTGCCTCTCTCCGATCCGGAACTTCGAGTGTCCAGTCGCAGATCGAGAACCAGAAAATAAAGAGTGAAAACCAGGATCTGAAAAAACAGATCCAGGCATACAATGCGCTCAAGGATGACTATCTCGAGAAAGAGGCTTCAGAGGATGAGGCCCGCATGTATGAAGAGCTGATGGGTAAGCTTTCATTGCTTCAGGATGAAGCAAAAGAAGAGAAGCGACAACTTGAGGCGCAGGCAGCTGAGAATGATTCTAAGGCCCGCGCCCTCAATCAGTATCAGCAGATGGTGAGAAACATTGTGAACACCAATCTGCTTTCCAATAAGAAGATCAAGTTCCGCAACGAAGTGATCAAGGAGAAAAACGAAGACATCACGGAAAAGAAACAGATCATTGCTGAGAGTCAGCAGAAGATCAATGAACAGGATAAGGAGATCCGCGAGAAGCAACAGATTCTCGAACAGCGCAAACAGGAAGTTGCACGCCTCCAGGATGAGGTGGAACAGAAAACGGAAAGCCTGAATGAAACTCAGGAGAAAATCCAGAACCTCAATGCCAATCTCTCTGGGAAGATTAAAGAGCTTCGTGAAACTGCGCAGAAAGCAAACACATCCCAGGCCGTGCTGAATCGTCAGATCGCTGTGATGAAGTTGACGAATGCTAAAAAAATCTCAGAACTTCAGAATGCTACGGAAGGCATGAAAGAAGAACTCGCACAGGCCCAGGCGGAGCATGAGTCCAAGATGGCGATGATGAAATCGGACTTCAATAATAAGATGAACGCAGAACGCGAACAGCTTGAAGACCAGTTGAATAAAGAGAAAGCGACGGCGTCCGAAAAAGCGGCGGCTCTTGCAGAGTTTAAAAATAAAATGGCCGGAGAAAAAGCAGAGCTCGATGGTCAGCTCGCAAAACTTAAAGATGAAGTCGGGAAGGCTAAAGGTGAAGCTGATGCAGCTAAAGATAAACTGGCCGATGCCAAGAAAGAACATGGACGGTACCTCGCCGCCATCGACAAGCTTCAGAAAGACAAAGATGGTCTCTCTGGTGACTTGAAACGCGCTGAAGAAGTGATGAACGCCAAGAAAAAACTGGCGAAGAAAGTCGCCGACCAACTCGCAAAAAATGGTATCAAGGCGAACGTGGATGGGAAAAATGGTGACGTCACTATCCAATTCGGAGAGTACTTCGATACGGGGCGTGCGGACCTGAAGCCCAACATGAAAGAGCTTCTTCGTAAATTTGTTCCCACTTATTCCAAAGCACTGCTGGAAGATGAAAAGGTCGCCAAAGAAATTTCGTCGGTGGAAATCGTCGGATTTTCTTCCCCGACTTATAAGGGGAAGTACATTGATCCACAGAGTTTGAGTGACGAGGACAAGGCAGCAGTCGCTTACAACCTGGATCTTTCCTTTAACCGGGCGAAATCCATCTTTAGTTACATGTTCAATAAAAACGAAATGACTTACAAGCACCAGAAAGACATGTTGCCGCTGGTGAAAGTGACCGGTCGATCGTTCCTCGCTGAAGAAGTGAAAGGACGCGACATTGCCTCAGGACTAGATCACAAAGATTATTGTGCAAAATACAACTGCGAAAAATCTCAAAAAGTTATCATTCGCTTCAACTTAAAGGATTAAGGGGAATTTTATGAGCCAGGACTTGGTACAGGGAATTGTTGATGGCGTCGTGGTCTTTGCCACTGACCTTTTGATGCCGGCGATGGGCCTGTTCTTTATCTTCGCCGCCACTTTACGCTTTTTGATCTACTACACGGTCAAGCGCGAAGACTGGTTCTCAAAGGAATTCAGTAAGCGGGTAAAGAAATTCATGGATGCCCGAGATGAGAAAGCCGAACAATCATTCTATGTGATTTGTAAGCGCCTTCTCGAAATCACTTATTACGAAGTCTTCGAAGTCCGGGCGATCTTGAAACGCAGAAACCCTGATGC
Organism: Vaucheria bursata; assembly: GCA_032358265.1. Lineage (NCBI taxonomy): Eukaryota > Xanthophyceae > Vaucheriales > Vaucheriaceae > Vaucheria > Vaucheria bursata. The sequence goes on from JAULBW010024290.1 coordinate 2,462, forward strand.
CATCATGACAGTCACAGATAGAGTCTTCCTGGTTCAGCAGGGCTCTGCTCGGATGGTTCACGATATCCAGAAACAGGTCCGGTACCTCAAATGGGGTGAGCGTCCGAAGTTCGTTGAGATATCAAATTCCGTTCTTCGTAACAATCCTTGCTTCAATAAAGTTTTCGGGATTGTTCCCGTAGGTGTTTTTAATGACTTCTTGAATACTGTTCCCGGTCTCTTCATCGTGGGAGGGATTTTCGGTACCTTTCTCGGGATCATGAAGGCACTCCCAGAGCTCGGGGGGATGAACCTCTCCGATGTAGAAGGCTCGAAGATCATCATGGATAACTTCCTGCTGAAAATTTCCTTCTCGATGTCGACGTCGATCATCGGAATCATCCTTTCAGTTTCGATGAGTCTCATCAATACCTTCTTTAGCTGTGAGAAGGTTTATATGGGTACGATTGAAAGACTCGAAAACGAACTCGACGTCCTCTGGAATATGTCCTCGAGTAACAAACTCCCGGATGAAATGAATAACTTCGATTCTGAACGCGATCCGATTGAGATTCTCTCCGAAGATCTCATTTCTAAAGAACTGAATGTGGAAGTCGGCTTTGTTCAATTGGTAAGACCGATCAGTCGCTGGTGGGGAAAAATGGGTCGCGCTCCCGTCAGTTCCCATGTGGCGTCGGAAGCACTCGGAGTGCGGGTTCCAGCGAAAACACAAGTCCCGAAAGAGAAAGAAGTCGCTTAAACATAGTTCGGAGGTCCTGTGTCTTCACTTATCATAAAAGTTTCGCGAGACGGTCAGAGCCAGGAATATCTCTTCAGTTCGATGGGCCCCATTCTTCTGGGCTCGGATGAGAAGTGTGACCTCCGCTTACCGGATGTCTCAGGAAAACTCCTGGAAGTGAAAATCTCCGGAGGTAATCTTTTTATCAAGGACCTGGGAAGTGATCACCAGATGTTTCTGAACTCGCTCATTCTCCCTCATCGGGAAGAAGTGAGATATCACGAAGGAGAAGCGATAACGATCCAGAACTCACGTTACCAGATCTCGGTTTCCCGGTCTCAAAAAGACCAGGAAGATCCTCCACCCTTCTTTGAAGCTGAGTTTAAAGAGCGGCTGGATAAGATGAATTTCAAGATTCGCGAAAAGGAGACCGAACTCAAATCTCTGACTAATGAAGAAGGCAAGAAGCGTCACGACCTTGATGAACTTCTTAAGTCTTACCAGAAAGAATCTCAGCAAAAAGGAAAACTCTCAGTTGAAGTGGAGGGGCTTCGTACTCAAAAAGATCAGCTCGCTCAGGATCTTCGCTTTCATCATCAGAAATATCAGGATGAAGAAGGCAAGATCCGTGACCTTCGCGATTATGTAAAGCGGCTGGAAAATGATGAGAGGCAGCTCAAAGAGAACATCGTCTCTCAAAATCTCGTTTTAAGAAATTTAAAAGACGAACGCGAAAACCGTTCGCAAGAAGTCGATAAGCAGAGACAAAAACTCTCAGAACTTGAACTGGAGGCGAGAAAAAGGGAAGAAGAGCTTCTGGACCTCGCCAATGAATACAAGGATCAGGAAAAAGAAATCGAGGAGGAGACCCAGAGAGTGGAATCCATCCTCATCAGAAATCAAAATGCCGTGAAAGAAACGTCCCGGATCCGTGAGCACATGGCCCAAGTCTTAAAAGAGAAAACTCTTCTCGATCACGAAGTGCAAGGCATGCAGGAACAGATCCATTTCCTAGAAAACCAGAGAAAGGAATCGCAGATCAAAGTTGCCGAAACGAAGGCCAATCTTTCGATGCTCGAAGGCGAGAAAAATCGCCTCGTAGAGCACATCGAACAGCATAAGGATCAGGAACTCAACCTCAAAAACCTCAATGCGGAACTTCGGATTGAGCTCATGAAGGCCGAAGAAAAACTCTCTTCTAAAAAAGGGCAGCTTAATAAAATTGAATTTGACGCTCAGGACGCCCACCGAAAACTCACGACACTCAATTTCGAAGTAGAGCGGTCTGATCTTCGCATTAACCAGCTCAACAGCGAGGAAAAAGTTCTCGACCTGAAGATCAAAACGATCCATCAGGAACTCGATACACTTGCTAAGAAGGCCCAGGAAGATAAACGTGCCCTCGATGAGAAATTTCTCGAACAGAAGACGAAGCTCGACAGCGAACTCCGCCAGATCAGTTCTTCCATTGAAGAAGGTGTCAAGATAGTCGGGGAGAAAGAAGCCGACCGCGCCCGGCTCCAGGGACTCCTGGATGAGATGAATGCGAAGTACCGCTCACTCCAGAAAGAGAAGTCCGTTCTTGAGGGCCAGGTCTCGGAACTCAATGTTCAGCGGATCGTTCTTCTGGATGAGATGAAGATTTTAAACGATGAAGTTCTTCGCCTTAACCATGATAAGGACCGCGCCCAACGAGAATTCTCTTCTCTTACGATCAAGCTCATGGATATTGAAACTGAGATTAAAGAAAAAATGGAAGAAGCGAAACTTGAAATGGAAAATTTCAAGAACCAAGAGAGAAGTCGCATCTTCGCTGAGAAAAATCTCACATTGGCGGAAGTTGAATCCTTTAAGCAAAAATCACTCGCCGAAGTAGAAGATGAGTATAGAAAAAAAGAGGATAAACTCCATCTGATTAAAGTTGATGTGCACGCAGAAGCGGAGAAGATTCTCCGCGAGGCAAGGTCTCAAGAGTCTCAGATCATTCGAGAAGCCTCCGCTCGCCTCACCTCCGCCACAGAGTCGGCGGAGGAGCGCGAATCCCTTGCCCACAAGCGTATGAAAGAAGCCCAGGACTACCTTAAAGCAAAAGAAAAAGAAGCTGAACTCATTCTCAATAAGGCTCGTCTGGATAGCCGGGAACTCATTCGCAGAACGGAACTCGATCTCCAGCAGGAACTTAATTCCGGGAAGAAAAAGATCAAGGGCTTTCTCACGATGAAGCGTGAGAAAGGGGAGACCTTCATCGAGAGTCTCAATAGGGACCATGAATCACGGTTAAAAAAGATGGAGGCAGCTGCCAAAGAGAAGCTCGAAGATGTAAAAAAACGTGAACTCAAAAAAGTCGCCAAGCTCCGTGAAGAAGAGAATTCGCGATTTCACCAGATGAAAGAGGGAATGAAGAAAGAATTGGAATCCGAAAAACTACGCACGATGAGAGAGATCAACGAGCTTCGCACAGAACAGGAAAATGAACTTGAGAATAAAAAGAAATTTATGCTCGAGCACATCAATGAATCAAAGTTCCGTCATCAAAAGATTTACGAAGATGAAATGAAGAAAGAAAAGGATCTTTTTGAGCGGACGAAACGTGAACGGGTGGAAAACGCCACCCGCGCCATCATGAACATTCTGGGCACGGATGTCGACCTGATTAAACAAGAAGACCAGCTTTGGCGGAAACGGATCAGCGACACACTGGAGGCTGCTATCAACGGCGTTTCTCTGGAAAACCAGAGGGAGTCTGAGCAGATTCTTGACATGAACCCACAGAACAAAAAGAAAATCGGTCCGGTTGTAAGAAAATTCGCTCTCCGCTTTGGAGTTCCCGCCGCGGTTGCGACGGTTGTCATGGCGGACGTGGGAAATTTCAGAACATTCATGGTCCATCAAGTGGGTAATCTTCTGATGCAGCAGGAATCAGCTTCGCAGCTTTATGCTGACAAACAGAAAACGGAATGGCGGGAGAAAAATACTTTTCATCCTGTGACGACCACTGGCTACAAGGATACCTATACTGACAATGTGATCTATACGACGGACTTCGATAAAGTTTACGCGCAGGAAGATTTTCAGAACGACTGGATCCTTAAGGTTCACAACTTTATCGTTAAGGAACTCGAGATGTCGGAAGATATAGCGATGGATTTCATCTCGGCAGAAAGCACTTTGGTCACGGAACTTGGAAATCTTAAAAAAGACCTTCATCCGAAGATCCTGGACCAGGGTATCAAAAAAATGCGTGACCATGAGATATCACAGTTAGCTTGGCTCGTTGAAAAAATTCCGGATGATAAAAAACGAGAAAAATTCGCTGGGTTTCGGAGAGAGTATTTTGATAAGTACTTTACCGAGAAGTATCTGCCTGGCCGAAGTATGGCGGGACAGCCTTAGTTGTATTTCTGTGCAAGACTCGCGACCAGGTACCCGATGGCGTAAGGAACAGAATACTTCCTGGTTGCTGTCGCTTCAAAGGCGTGTGTGAAGCCAATTTTGTGGAGCCATTCGTGAACCATGTTCGTCGTCACTTTGTAAGGCTTGTTGGCATCGAGATATTTTTCATTCATCCACACTCGTAGTTCACTTGGAATCGTATAGCCAACCGTATTTGAGGTTGCGCGAAAAACTTCCAGCGACAGGTCCATCTCATTGTCTATGCCTGGGGTGAGCTTTTCTGAGCCTTCGATGATCTTCTTATACACTTGAGCGTTGGATAGGCTTCCGCTATCAACGAAACCTTTCTTGCCATTGTAGGTGTGACCGAGAACTTTCTGACGGAATTCATCCGAGGCGACAACTCTTCTGATGAGCTCAGAAGCAGCATGGATTTTATCTTCTTGGGCGGCCGTAAATTCAATATCCAATTTGACATTCACGTGGAAGTTGAGAGCGGCACTTGGAGTCACACCTGATTCAATCTCTTCGATAGAGACTGCGTCTCCCGCTGAGCTACTTCCGCCTCCCGATTTTCCGCATGAAGCGAAGAACAAAAAAAGAAACATTAATGCGAGTGTTTTTAACATTAATAACCTTTTGTAAAACTAAAGATGAGTCCCGAGTCTCTGGGTTTAGGCCTCGATCCACAAGAGGAAGTTTGGGACACCACTTCACGACGAGAATTTTCTGTTAGTGAAAAAGGGGAGTATTTCCTCAATATTTCCTTCATCCCTTTGGTAAACAGCTGAGATCGCATCCAGTCCCGAGAAGCCTGAGTAAAGGAGTTGGGATTAAAATACCCCAAGAAAAACTGCGATTTTACCGATGAGAACGTGAAGGACTGAAATGGATTATTCAACATATCTCGCGACAACGATGATGAAGGCCGGGACGAAAATCGTCCCCTTTGTTGTTTCTATTGTTGTCGGCTACTACTTGTTCATTAAACTCCCTTTCTGGTTTTTCCGGAACACAATGAGAGATGCCAGAAGACAGGATCCACTTCAACCGGATTTTCCGAAAGTTCCCGAAGAACCCAAGTTCATGCGCCTAGAAGATAAAATTAAGCGGGACGCAGAAGAGCTCAAGCGTGAGCAGCAGAAATTCCAGCAACAAAATAAATCGCAGAAAAAAGAAGAACCAAAAAAAGAGCAGAAGAAAGAAGAGAAGCGGGAAGACCGTCGGGAGGTACCTAAGCGTCCTGCGGCCGAAGCTGGTCAATCTCCGGAATCCGTCTTTGAACTCTTACCTGGCCAGAAACTCTCACCCTCTGAACTCAAGAGCCGCTATCACGAACTCCTGAAACAGAGCCACCCCGACCGAGTCGCCAGCATGGGTCCTGATTTCAAGAAGCTCGCTGAGAAAAAGACAAAAGAAATCAACGACGCTTACGCCAAGCTCAAGAATAAGGCTTCCTGATCCTTCCCTTAATGCACGGCACACGGCTAAACTTACCTCACAAAATAGTGAGGTATCTATGAAGTTACTCGAAGGCAAAAAAGCTCTTATTCTTGGTCTGGCCAATGACCGCTCCATTGCATGGGGAATCACCAAAGCATTCAAGGAACAAGGCTGTTCCATTGCTCTGTCTTATATGAACGACGCCATTAAAAAAAGAGTGGAACCACTCGCAGCTGAGATCGGTGCTGACTTTGTGTTCGAGATGGATGTGACCAACGATGCTCATTATCCTTCGATGAGAAAAACAGTGGAAGAAAAGTGGGGGAAGTTTGACATCATCGTTCACTCCCTTGCGTTTGCTGATAAAGAGGATCTGTCCCGCGAGTTTATGCACACTTCGCGCAAAGGCTTCGCGATGGCCTGTGATATTTCTGCGTTCTCTCTCGTGGGGATCACAGATTCCCTTCAAGATTTAATGAACGATAATGGTTCCATTATCAGCATGACGTATTACGGATCACAAAAAGTGATCAAGAACTACAATGTCATGGGTGTGGCAAAAGCGGCCCTCGAAGCTTCTACACGCTACCTCGCTTACGATCTTGGCCCTCGCGGAATCAAAGTAAACTGTATTTCTGCTGGACCGATTAAGACTCTGGCGGCTTCCGGGATTTCTGGTTTCAGAACGCTCCTTTCGCAAGTGGAAGAAATTTCTCCGATGAAGAAGAACGTCACTCCGGAAGATTGCGGAGGAGCTGCTGTTTATCTCGCATCGTCTCTTTCTGGCGGAGTCACGGGCCAGGTTCTTTACGTGGATTCTGGTCTCAACATTCTCGGCGGTTTCTAGTGTCGTATGTCTTCGGGCAGTTTACAGCTGAGCACCTGGAGAAAATGAAGGAGGGGATACTCCTCTTCAACGAACAGAAATATTGGGAATGCCACGAAAGTCTTGAACACATCTGGTTAGAAGATAGAACAGACAACGCCCGGTACATCTACTGGGCGGTCATTCAGGTAGCCGCCGCTTGTATTCACTACCGTGATCAAAAAATTCTCGGTGCTCAGGGCATGATCGCCAAAGCAAAAGAGAAGTTTAAAAAAGCACGCGAGCTCCATGTCCTCACTCCGGAAGTGGAGAAACTCCACTGGTATGAGCTCGAGAAAATGGTCATGAATGTGCCAGAGGGAACGCACTCAAAGCTCGAGGATTTCAGCTCCCTCTTTGACTTTCGTTTCCCCCCAAGTGCCACTCTTTAGAGGGGCCCTTTTCAGTGGGGTGCCTCCAACTCTTGTCAGTGATTGCCGTGTAAGCCCTTGATTGTATAACGTGGGCCTGTTTGCGGTTAGACTTTGGGTATATGAAAAACATCATCCTTACTGTCTTAGCTTTCTCGATCTCTCTTTCGGCGGTGGCCTCTGCTCCCCAGCTCGCTTACGGGAAGGCACAGGGTTATACCGGTCTCAAAAAATCTCTTCTTTACCAGGCACTGGGTGTGCGCAAAGTTTATCGTCGTCTTGCTTAATCACATCCGATAGAATTTCCGTAACACGGAGGTTCTATGAGTTTTAATTTCTGGTACCCACTCGAGGCCAATGACAAAAGACTTTCTACTGCACTTCTTCTCACGCGCGTTGTGATGGGTTTTGCCATGGCCTCTCATGGCTGGCCAAAATTTCAAAACATGACAACTTGGATGGGACCCGATTCTCCCATCCCTGCGGTCTTCGTTGCTCTGGCCGCCATTGCTGAATTTGTCGGTGGTATTGCGATCATGCTCGGTGCTCTTACTCCCATCGCTTCTTTCGGACTCATTTGTACCATGATTGTGGCGGCGGGATTCCATATCTCTAAAGGTGATCCTTTTGTTGGCTCTGGTGGAGCTTCCTGGGAACTTGCGGGACTCTATCTCGTCCTTTCCGCGGTCTTCTTTCTGGTTGGACCAGGTCGCTTTTCAGTTGATGCGATCATCACAAAGAAGTGGCGTTAATCATTTGCCCCAAATGCAGGCATGACACCGTGCCTGCAGCCTAAAAATCATCTGACGAATCTCACCCCCTAGTATACGATTCCGGAATATTTTTCCCGGAGGAATTATGCTTTGGCTTACTGTGATTGAATGGCTTGGCCGCCTGATTATGGTCATCCTCATCGGTCTTTCATTCTGGTCAATCACCATCATCATTGAACGCCGTCGTTACTTCAAAAACATCCCTTCTCACGCCAACGATCTGAAGAAGTCTATTCGTGAGCGGAATTTTTCACTTACTGGTTATTACGGCGAACTCCTGAAAGAACTCCAGCAGATAAAGTCTCCTGAAAAAGTGGATCAGGCCTTTGAGGCGATCGTGACTGATCGGAGAAAGGAATTAGAGAAAGGTTTACCAGTTCTGGGAACTCTCGGCTCTACAACTCCCTTCATCGGTCTTCTGGGAACCATCCTCGGAATCATCGTGAGCTTCGGCGAACTTTCTCGTGGGGCCGGGAGTACGAATACGGTCATGTTCTCACTGGCCGAGGCATTGATCCTCACGGCGGTGGGACTTTTGGTCGCTATTCCTGCAGTTGTCGCCTTTAACTTCTATAACCGGAAGGCGCGAATTATTCTGGCGGAAGCGAGAACGCTCAAAGATCTCCTCCTCGCTTATCGGGATTAATTATGGCCTTCAACACTGAAGAGAGCGACGGTATTAATGACATCAACATCACTCCCTTCGTGGATGTTGTGTTGGTTCTTCTCGTCATTTTCATGGTGACCGCACCCGCGATGATTAAGGAAAGTCTTAAAGTGAATCTTCCGAAGACTCTCACCTCGGACATCACCACAAAGGCCGCTTCCCTGGGAATTGCCATCACGAAAGAAGGTCAAGTGGTTCTCGCGGGAAGGCTTCTTTCTGAAGAAGCGCTTCGGGATGAATTCGCGCGGATCTCACGGGAAGCTCCGGAGACGAACTTTCTCTTGAGTGCGGATACGGATGCCAGACATGGTGACGTCGTTCGCGTGATCGATCTTCTAAAGAAAAACAATCTCAATCGCTTTGCCCTCCAGGTGGAAAAGGTGAAAGATCAGTGATCGCGCGCCTTGGCCCCTGGCAAGTCTCTTTTCTTTTGCACGCACTCATCGCCGGTGCCTTCGTCGTTCTCACAAAGCTCTCTCTTCCCGTTCCTGATGTCTATGAAGTCCCGATCTACACCGAGCCCGTCGAGGTGCAGAACCTTACAGAAGTAAAAGACCAGAAACCCAAAGTCGTCTTGAAGTCGATCAATGAACAGACCTCTGCACTGCCTTCTCGAGAAGTCTTTGGAGCGAATCGAAATTCCTACACCGACGATAGTGTGAATGAGGCAGAAGCAGTGAACGCCAAGAAAGGAAATACTGTGGCGAAGGCCTCTGACTCGGAGATTCTAAAAGATGAAGACGCCGATTCACTTCCTACTCCGACGGAAGAGTATCTCGTGAGTGAAATGCCGAGAGTCGTTTCAGAAGTCCGGCCCGAGTACCCGAAAGAAGCGCGGGATAAAAAAATAGAGAGTAAAGTGGTGATGGATATCCTGATTGATCAAACGGGAAGTGTCCGGCAGACAAGTGTAGTCGCTGGTGAAGAGATCTTCAGAGCAGGAGCGCTTGCTGCCATCAGAAAATTTCGCTTCAGGCCTGCGATGGTTGAGGGGAAACCCGTTGCTGTGAAAATTCGCTACACTTTGAATTTTCAGCTGGAGTACTAATGATCTATTTCTTCTCTTTGTTTTTGAGCGCCTCTCTCTTTGCCGCGGAATTCAAGGGCCAGCTCCTCGAACGTGGAACCCGTAAGGTGTTATCTGATGTGAACGTCTTTCTCCTTCCTCACAAGTTGAAAGCTGTCACGGATACGAATGGAAAATTTTCTTTCACTGATGTTCCCGACGGGGAATGCACCATCATCATTAATTTCTCAGGCTACCAGAAATTTGAGAGAGCCTGCCAATCGGGAATGATTTATCTCGAGAAGGTGAGCTACACGGCCTTTGAGACGACCGTCACTGGAAAAGTCACAAAGCGCGACGATCAGTCTCACAGTTTAACTCAGGAAGAGTTCATTAAAACCCCGGGATCTTTTGGTGGAGATCCCGTCAGGGCCGCGCAGAATTTACCAGGTGTCGCCCAGAGCGGGGCCAACGCCCAGATTATCATCCAAGGTGCAAGTCCCGATGATACGGGTTACGTCATCAATGGCCACCGTGTCCCCCTCGTCTTTCACTTCGGAGGCCTTTCGAGTGTCGTGACCCCCGAAGCGGTGGAGCGCGTGGACCTTCTCCCTGCTGGATATGGCCCGGAGTATTCCCGGGCTATCGGAGGGATCGTAGGTCTAACGACAAAGGCACCAAAGAAAGATCGATTCCATGGAATGGTCTTTGTTGATCTTCTGAATTCCGGGGCATTGATTGAAGGACCGATTGATGACAAATCAAGTATTCTCGTCGCTGGTCGCTATTCTTATATTGGTCAGGTGCTTAAGGCTGTCGCGAAAGAAAATGAAGATTTCGAATTAACTGCCGCTCCCTCATATTACGATTTCACTACAATCTACGATCGAAAGCTGAATGAAAAAAATACCTTTAAGACGACTCTTGTCGCAAGTAAGGATCAGCTCGAACTCATCCTCAACCGTTCCGCAGGAAACGACACTGATCTTCGCGGGAATTTTTTTAGTTCTACGGAATTTTTTCGAGTCATTCCTGAGATTACCACTGAGCTCGATGGCCGGACCAAGATGTCCCACTCGCTCGGTCTTGGTCACGATTCCATCTTTGTGGATATCGGCGGCCGCTACTTGGATATTGATGCCAATGTGATTTCCCATCGCTCGGAAATTTCTCACGAGTGGAGTCCCGTCTCGAAAACTTTTGTTGGTCTTGATAATTATTGGCAGGATTCTCTGGTGAAAGTGAATCTTCCCAATGTTTATTCAGTAGGGGGAGTGAATACCCCTTTTTCTATTGGTGAAAATCGAAAGTTTGAACAGAAAGGTTCCGAAACCTACCTCGGCGCGTATCTCCGTCAGGAACTGAAGCCTTCCGAAGATTCGAAGTGGACCCTTCTTCCCAATGTGCGACTAGATCATTTCACGATCAACAAAGATACCAGGGCGCAGCCGCGATTTCAGATGCGGTACCAGTACCAACCCAAACTTCTCCTTCGAGGATCATGGGGACAATATGTTCAAACCCCGCAGCCTCAGGAATCCAGCCGGCTCTATGGAAATAAAAACATTCGCTCGCCCTATGCTTGGCACTACACCTTAGGCTTCACAAAAGATTTCCGAGAAAGTGGTGCTCAGGGACTCGAGTTTACCAATAATTATTTCTATAAAGACCTTAAGGATTTGGTGTATCCGGATATCCAGAAGAATTATGCCAACTCCGGAACTGGTTCAGTCATTGGTACTGAAATTCAGGCGAAGTATCGGAAAAACGAATGGTCTTCTCAGTTCGTTTACACTTATTTAAAATCGCGTCGTCATCTTCCCGGATTCGGAACCTCTCCCTCTGAGTATGATCAGACTCATAACGTGAATCTGATTGGTGCCTACAATTTAGAGCGCTGGACCTATTCGGCACGCTTTCGCTACGTCACGGGAAACCCATACACTCCGGTTACAAGCGGTACCTATGATGCTGACAATGATGTTTATATTCCTGTGCGGGGAAGACTTTATTCTCAACGCTTTGAGAGTTTTAATCAGCTCGATATCCGGATTGACCGGAAGTACATTTTTGATGAATGGATTCTCACCGCGTATGTGGATATCCTGAATCTTTACAACTCTCGGAACTCGCAGAACTTCGAGTTCTCCTATGATTACTCGGAAAAGAAAAAAGTGCGCGGTCTTCCCATTCTTCCGACGATCGGTTTAAAAGGGGAATTTTAATGAAAATTCTTATCCTGACCTCTTTATTTATTCTCATTTCCTGTAGCGATGATCGTTTCACTCGGGTCGAAACACTTGAGGGATTTCGAATCATCGGGATCAGTGCTGATACTCCCGAAGTCTCTCCTGGGGGGTCTGCGAATCTTTCCCTGTATGTTTCTGATGTTGACGGCGGAGGCCGCACCATCACTGGAACTTACGAAGGCTGCATCGATCCGGGAATTTCACTCGGGGCGGAAGTTCGCTGTGACCACGACTCCAGTAAAGTGAGTGGAAGCTACACAGTGAACACGAATGCTGCCGACCTCGCGAACAATTTATATACTGGATTCTCTGGGACCCTCAACATCACTGTGCCGGCAACGATCTTCGTAGGGCGGAGTGCCCGTGAGAAATTTAATGGTGTCAGCTACATTGTGATCTTTCGCTTTACGGTAGATGGAAAAACCACGACAGCATTCAGAAGAATTGTTGCCACCAATCGCGGGAGCTTCAATGCCAATCCGACGGGGGCCAGTGTCCTCTTAAATGGGGCGGCCATGACAAGCATCCCAAAGAAGGATGATCGCTTAACAGTCACAGGTCTTACGCCCGAAACTTTTACTTATCAGAATGTGGACGGGAGCTCTGAGACTCGCACTGAGGATCTCGAAGTTGGCTGGTTCGTTTCTGAAGGTAAGTTTGATCGTCCGAAATCGGACTATGGAGACACAGTGAAATTCCTTGAAGATGCTCCCATTTCTCTCCTCCTTGTCGCAGTTATTCGTGATGATAGAGGTGGAATGCAAGTCGTGAGGATATTCCTATGAAAAATTTCTCTCAAGCACTAAGACTTATTATCCGTGATCCCATTAATCTTTTTCTGGCGGTTGTTCCCACAGTCATTGCTCTGTTCATATACCTCTTCGCAGCAGTCTACATTTTCAAGCGTGCCAGATACATTGAGGTCTTTCTGATGGATATTCTTCCATCTAAAGACGCGGCAGGTATTCTGGGAATCATCATGACCGGCATTTTGATCCTGTTTGTTTTCCTCGTCATGAGCTGGACGTTTGTGATTGTCGTGGGACTGATTGCCTCGCCATTCAACTCGATGCTGAGCTCCCGCATTGAAACCCTACTGACCGGAAAACCGGTAGGCGAAGACAGAAAAAAGACCATTACTGACATGATGAAGGGGCTTGGGAAAACCTTCAAAAACGAGATCAAAAAACTCGTGTTTATCATTCTGGTGGCAGCATTTGCCTTTATCCTGAATCTCTTCCCACTCTTTTATCCATTCGGTCTCTTTCTCGTATCGATATTGTTTGGGGTTCAATTTATTGATTATTCTTGGTCCCGCCACGATATGGGGGCCGGTGAATGCATGAATGACGTTACCCGGAACATAATTCCTTATTCTTTGTCAGGATTCCTCTTCCTCTTATTGGTAACTGTGCCGATAATAAATGCATTCGTCCCCGCTTTCGCAACCAGCTACTTTACGGTGTTATGGCTCAAGAGACAGAAGAAAATTCCAGCATAGATGAGATCAAAGTCATTGCGATTAAGCTTCCTTTCGACCTTCAGGAAAGGATTCTCACGTTCCCTTTTCTTCACGCCCTTCACGAAAAGTACCCGCTCGCTGAGCTTCACATTATCACTCCCAGAAAAGACATCGAAGTCTTGAACCTCTTGCCTTTCAAGGCGTTTTATCATGAGTTTGATGAAGATGAGTTGAACAATGTATTTGATGTCCACCGTTACTGCGTGCACTCAAAAATCTTCAACGTGGATCTCTTCATCAGTCTGACCAATTCCTTTTCAGACGCATCGATCGGACTCAGTCTCAGGGCCAGGAAACGTCTGGGTTTCTCAGATAACTGGAAAACCCTTGTCCTGAATGAGAAAACCAGGCGCCCGGTAGGACATCACATCTGTGAAGATTTCTTTGAACTCTATAAGACGCATGTGAACGCCAATGTTGATCTTAAACTTAAGGTTATCTCTAGGGACCTGAAGCCAATTGTTCCAGACTGGGACAGCACACCTTATGTTGCGATAAATCTGACTCCGCTCAGAAATGGTGTTATCGATGAAGAGTGGATGAAACTCGTCCATGAATTTACCGGTCAAAGAATTATTTTCTTCTCATCGGAAGACCGGGAACGAGTCGAACCATTGGTGAAGCTTTTCATTTCTCGCTTGCCACTAAAGAACACATATTCTTTCTATCTTCAGAAAGACTGGATCGAACTCTCGAGGATGCTTGCCTACGCAAAGGGTGTCATTACTTACGAAGGCCCTCTGGCGTCGGTGGCAGCTTATGTGGGAGCAAAGACCCTGATTATTTATGACCGTCACGACCCTCAGAAAGAAGGGCCGTTTTACTTCCTCTCCGACATCGTTCTTCTTTCGAGTAAGGATACATCGGTGACTCTTCAACAGGCGCCCTCGGTTCTGAAGGGCCGCACGATCTTCGACATGCATGCCATTCAGGCGAAGGCGTTTCAGTTTTTCAAACTCACTTAGATCATTGAAAGCTTTGGAGAATCTGATTAAGTGAGGCGAGCTTGTCTTGTGCGAGCCTCGCTTTCTCATTCACTTCATTCCTCACCGCCTCAGGGGCATTGGCCATGAAATTCTGGTTATTGAGTTTCGCTTCCACTTTGGCGTAATCAGCTTTCGTCTTCTCGATGTCTTTAGTGATCCGGTTGACCTGCTCGCTGATGTCGATGATTCCCTCAAGAGGAATAAAGATCTCCGCGAAGTTCGTGGCCAGAGATGCCGATTTCTTCGGACGTTCCTGTGCTTTGTTACGGATCGTGCCAGATTTCACATTCGCGAGATCCTTCAGGAATCTTCTCGAATCGTAGGTGAATTTCGCGAGTTTTTTGTCATCCGTAAAAAGTCGAACATCGATTTCATCTTTCGGCTTCATATTGACCGAGGAACGGATGTTTCGGATACCTGTCGTGAGATCGATGAATTTATTCATGAGCTCGCTTACTTCAGCATTCTCAAGGTTTTTATCGTACTCAACATACGGCTGAGTCACGAGAAGGCTCTTGTCAGTCGTGAGATGTGACCAGATTTCTTCCGTGATGAACGGTGTGATCGGGTGGAGGAGGGCAACGATTTTCTTGAAGCAGAACTTCAGCATCGTCGCGCGGACCACTTTCTCACGCTCATTGGTACCGTAGAGAATGTTTTTTGAAAGCTCGATATACCAGGAGCAATACTTGTCATAAACAAACGAATAGATTGCGGCACTGGCGTCGTCGAAGCGATAAACGTCCATCGCCTCGTTCATGACTTTAGCGACATCATTGAGTTCGGCGAGGATCCACTTGTCGTGGAGATGCCATTCTGATTTCACCGGCAGTTCATCTTTTGCTTTATCCAGGAAAGGATAAACGAAGCGGAACGCGTTCCAGAGTTTGTTGACGAAGTTTCTGTACCCTTCAATCCTTTCGGGATCAAGATTGAGATCGCGGTTGTAACCGGAGCCAGCGGCGAGAGTGAATCGCATCGCATCGGCACCATACTGCTTCACCATATCCAGTGGATCAATCCCGTTGCCGAGTGACTTACTCATCTTGCGGCCCTGCTTATCGCGAACGATGGCGTGAATGTATGTGTGATTGAACGGAACCTTTCCGGTCACTTTCATTCCCATCATCATCATCCGGGCAACCCAGAAGAAGATAATATCAAAACCAGTGATGAGACATTCATTCGGATAGAATTTATCAAATCCTTTTTCCTTCATCGCTTTTTCATCGGGCCAGCCGAGGGTAGAAAGCGGCCACAGACCCGAAGAGAACCAGGTATCGAGAACGTCCGGATCCTGAAAGATATCTTTGCCTTTGCATTCTACGCATTCAGAGGGATCTGTTTCCGCTGCCCACTTCGCGTCACATCCCTTGCAGTAATAAACTGGAATCTGGTGTCCCCACCAGAGCTGACGGGAAATACACCAGTCCTTAGGATTCTTGAGCCACGCAAAGTAGGTATTCTCCCAGCCTTTCGGGAAAAAGGTCATGTCTCCGTCTTCAACCGCTTTGACTGCGTCTTCGGCCATCTGAGTGGTGTTTAAGAACCACTGCTTCGATACCATGGGCTCAACAATTTCATCCGAGCGCTGGCCGTGGCCTACGGAGTTCATGTGATCTTTTTTCTCAACGAGAAGATCGAGTTCAACGAGAATCCTCTCGACTTCTGCTCGGGCATCTTTAGGCTTCATTCCCTCAATCTCGGGAGCGTTCTTATTGAATGTTCCGTCTTTATTAAGAATATTGATGATCGGAAGACCATTGCGCTTGCCGATTTCAAAGTCATTAAAGTCATGGCCCGGAGTCACCTTGAGGCAACCCGTTCCTTTTTCCATATCAACGTGCTCGTCTCCGATGATCGGAACTTCGCGGTTACTGATAGGAACAATCGCCGTTTTTCCGATGAGGTCTTTGAAGCGCTCATCGTTCGGATTCACGGCAACGGCGGTATCACCAAACATCGTTTCTGGACGGGTCGTCGCAACGATGAGCTCCATTCCAGGCTCTTCTTTGACTCTGTATTTCACGTGGTAGAAGAAACCTTTCACATCTTTATGTTCAACTTCCGCATCAGAGATTGCTGATTGAAGGACCGGGTCCCAGTTCACGATATAGTCTGACTGGTAAATGAGACCTTCGTTAAAGAGCATGACGAAGAATTTCTTCACGGCCTTGTTCGGAATTTCATCCAGAGTGAATGTGGAATAATCCCAGTCACAGGAAACACCCATTTTTTTCTGCTGATTCACGATTTCGGAACCGTACTGCTCTTTCCATTCCCAGATGCGCTTCAGGAATTCTTCGCGACCAAGGTCATGTCTATTTTTCTTTTCCTCTTTCCAGATGAGCTTCTCAACAACGGCCTGAGTGGAGATCCCGGCGTGATCTGTTCCCGGTATCCAGAGCGTCTCAAAGCCCTTCATCCTCTTGTAACGAACGAGTGTATCCTGAGTCGTGGCATCGAGGGCGTGGCCCATGTGGAGCTTTCCGGTGACGTTCGGAGGAGGCATGAGAACAGTAAACGTTTTTCCCTGTTTTCCTGGTCTCGGTTTAAAGGACTGCGCCTTCATCCATTCATCGTACCAGCGGTTCTGAGATGTTTCCGGTTCAAATGTCTTCGGGAGGTTATTTTCGATTTCCATTATTCCATTCCTAGTTTCTTAAAAAATTCTTCAAGACTGAGTGTTTCTTCGGTACGCCCGACCACATCTTTCACCCGCACACTTTGACTCTTCAATTCTTCTTCGCCAAAAAAACAGATGTAAGACACATTTTTCTTTTCTGAGTACGTGAATACTTTTTTCGGTTTGGCTTCACCCAACATCACTTCCACTTTCAGACCATACTTTGAGCGGAGCTTTGCTGCGAACATCATGGCCATGTTTTCCGCTTCCGGATGAATGTAGGCCGTGAGGTAGTCGATACTCGCCTTAGAGAGATCCGGCATCAGTGCATGGGCCTTAAGAAATTCCGTGAGAGGAACCTCGCCGAGACCGATCCCCACACCTTCTAGAGAAGGCTCGTTAAAAATCTGAAGAAGGTTCGCGTAAGCACCACCACCGGCGATCGCGCGGTTGTTGTCCGGGTGCTTGTCAAAAATTTCAAACACAAGCCCGGTGTAGTAATCAAGACCCCGAACGATCGAAGGATCAAATTTCGTATACTCTTCGAGACCAAGTTCAGAGAGCATGGCAAAAGTCTTCAGAAGAGGAGACACATGGGATGAGACAGCGACTGGAGCGGCGGTCTTATTGTGGTAAAAATCAGAGACACCAGTTTCTGAAAAGTATTTATCAACGAATAATTTAATATCCTTTGCAGAAGCTAGAGCAGAGTACTCTTCGAAGATCTTTGCTTTATCTTCTTCCTGAATGAGAGTCCGGACCTCGGTGGAAAACTTCTCCGCCGTCATTTTATTTTTTCGATCGACGAGTTTATAAAGTTTTTTATTAGAGACTTCATCGAGCCCGATGAGTCCATTAAAAACAAAGTCGACGAAACGTCTGTCGTTCAGGTGGACGCCAAACTGCGAACTGTTGGCACCAAAACTTTTCATGATAGCGACTGCAAGCTGGATAATTTCGATTTCGCCCAGCATTCCTGCTCCGAAAATATCAGAGTTGTATTGCCAGAACTCACGGAGACGCCCCTTCTGCGGCTTCTCGTATCTCATGAGGTTAGGAATGGAATACATGCGGATCGGCTTCGGCACTTCACGGTGTACCTGGGCCACCATGCGCGCAAGAGTCGGAGTCATCTCAGGTCGAATCGCGACCTTCCTGTCTCCACGATCGATAAAAGAATAAATCTGATCGTTGATGAGCTCTTCGCCAGACTTCGCGAGATAGAGTTCCACTTCTTCCAAAAGCGGACCATCGTACGGTTCGTAAGCAAACTGTTCAGAAACTTCCGACATTTTGTGGAAGAGAAAATTTCTAAGCCGCATGTCGGCCGGAAAAAAGTCGCGGGTACCTTTATAAGGTGCTTTGGTGAGAGCCATGAGGTGCCGTCCGTTCTGGGGGTTAGAGACGGTACTATATTACCGCAAGAGGCTAAAAGGTTCCAGCATACTTCTGGTTGAGATATGCGTTACCTGACGCGATTCTCAACCAGAAGTATGCTGGAACCCTATTGGGATTTCTCTAATTCGTTAAAGATGTCCTCGGAGAGAGGGCTCATGTCCACAGGAGTAGCTTTTTCGGCCTCGCCTTCTGCTTCGGTTTTCTCACGCGCCCCATCTTCCTTGAGTGAAGAAGGAAGGAGTTTTTCACTCTGAATTTCCTTAATTTCTTCCGGATTCAGTTCGAGAAGTTTCTGAGGGATATTGAAGAGAGAAAGTTTCGTTGACCCAGCTGCTGTGGAGGAGAATTTCTTGAAAAGTAGGGAGCGGTCATTAATCCGGCGTAGAATTGTCCAACCAACTTCCTTCGTCAGAAGGTTGAAGTCACCGGCCGAAAGCGCGTCCATTCGATCAATCCAAGGCATGAGATATTTCAGGTATTTTTCAAAACGCAGGGCCTCAGCGAGTTTGGCTCCCTGAAAAGATCTCGCATTGAAGCTTTTCTCCGAAATGAGACCATGCTCACTTCTGAGATTCAGTTCAGCGATGATAGAGCGCCAAACCCAGATGGCGAATGGATTCAGGTAACGCTCTTTTTTTTCCAGATTTTTTTTCAGACGCTCGATAAGTCCCATAGTCAGGTCAAACTGCCTGACCTTTGAGAACTTGTACTCGAGTGTGTCCTTGATAACTTCAGATTTTAAAAAAAGGAAGAGATGCTCTTTCGGAAGAAAGCTCAGATTGTCATCCAGATCCTTGCAAATTCCCACGAGCTGGACTTTTTCCACCGGAGTCTTCACTTCTAGTTTCATGCTGGTGAAAAGGTGCTGGAACTCAAGCGGCACACGATCATTGATCGTCTTGAAATCTTTGTTGAAGGCCATGGCACTCATCGGAATCAGCATGAGGATCAAGAGTTGATAAATCAAAGCTTCTCCTCTTTTAGTGTCGGATTTTTGAGTGTTTCTGAGCTCAGGTTGTATTCACCTTCGAGAACATAGAATGAGCCCCTCGAAGGAAGGAGAACCCGGCCATCCATATTGATCAACTGGGAGACGTTCCCCATATTTGTCTTTTGGATAATCTGCGAGCCCTTGATCATGAGTTTAACGGCATCAGTAGTCTTGAGACCAAGTTCCGGACTTTGATTCATCGTCTTGATGAAATAAACACTATCATCGAGGCAGATCATGTTTCCGATATCCTGCTCCGTAGATTCGTAGAGTGTCGAAAATCCACCGAGATTGAATGATGACATGACCGGCATCTGGAGAATCTTGCTTCCCCGGTTCACCCCTTCATAGGGGAATTCACCGATAGCGAGATAGTTATCCTGCTGGCAAAGTTCCATCCGTGTTCCGGTCTGAGAAGATTTATAAACGACTTCCGTTTTTCCTGTGCGCATTTGATAAGAAATTACACTCGAGATTCCCTGGTCATTGATGTCTGTATACACAACCATATCGGCAGAAATCATCGTTATGTCAGGAATAAAAAATGGATTGGCCTTTGGGCTGAGTTTCACCGTGAAATCTTTTTCGGTGATAAGATTTTTGATGATGATGACTTTTTTCTCAGGCTGATAATAAGTGATCCATTCGTCGGCCATGTGCATGCGAGTTGCCATGCCCCAGCCGATATCCTTGCCCTTCGTCTCTCCCCAGTTGAACATCATGAGTTTATTTGATCTCATGACATTGAAAACGGTGTGCTGGTTCTTCACGACTTCAACGATCACCTTACGCTTCATTGAAGACGCGATCACAAGGAAGTCACTTTGTGGTGAATCCGTGATAAATTCTTCGGACCGGAAGGAACTGACGATTCCGAGAACTCCCGGGCGTTTTCTTATGTAGGCAACGCGTCCGTCACCATCTATGTACCTGATGGCATCTACTGCGTGTTTCGTCAGGAGTTTTTCAGGTCCTCTTACTTTCGTCTCGGCGAAGGAGACGGCAGCAAGGAACAGTAGGCTAATCCATCCCATACATTGTCCAGAGTCTCATCGGGTGAAGGACTTGATATGATTTTACACTTGAGAAGACATTACTCCAACTGATCAGACGCGGCGCCTGAAGTGAATCCAGGGCCGTACGTGTGACCAGAACTGATTTCTCTTCGTTTTTAATGATTCCATCAATAATGAACGGTACCGGTGAACATTGGTTCATCGCGCGGACTTTGAAGAACGAGGGAAGAAGTTCTTCCGCGCATCCCACTCCGTGAATCACTCCTTTTCTATTTTTCTTAAAAAAGGAAATGATAGCGGAGAGATTCCCCATACTCTTGGCGCCTCGACGGAAGTCATTGGCGAGAAGATAATGCTGAGATGTTCTTTCAGAAGGAATGTTAAGCGGGAAGTAGTCCATCGACATGTTGGACTTGATCCTGATGTGAGTGATCGGTCGATCATTGTAGATGATCTTGTGCGGACAGTTTGAAATCTGGCAGGTCTCAGGATTGAAGACGATGTGGCAGCCGGATTTGTATTTTAGGAGCAAGGGATTGTATTCAAGCTCAGAAGTCATTCCGCAGGATATGTTCTGTTCAGCTCCGCGTGTGCGCTTCAGTATATCTTCCACCACAGTCGTAAAGGACTGCCGAAGACCAAGATATTTACCGATCACCGTCTGTTGACAGACTTCCTGGTTGGTCACCATGTTGTCGTAGCAAGCCTCAATCTGCCATTTCTCTGTGTTATCGAAATTATCATTGAAGGTAAAAGTTTCAGCGGCAGAGATCACGGAAGGAGGTCCTTCAAATGGTCTCACCGGAGTTTTGTTGATATTGAGAATAATCCTACCCATGTTGGTGACGCCGAGTTGATCGCTGGTAGCGGGATCGTCGGAGTAATCAGAACGAAATGATGAATAATTGAGGGCAGTGGAAAGGAAATCGCATTCCATCTGCGGAACGAGTCCTGCTTTTTTCGCCGGGTAAAGACAGATGTCACTTTCTTTCTTCATCCGCGCCAGACACTCTCGAAGCTGTGGCTCACTTAAGGTCGCAGTCTTTAGTGCCTTCTTGCAGATTTCTTCGGCGTAAATTCTACTCGCCTGTCCGTTGGCGACCTTGTTCCAAAAAGAGACATAGAGGAAATCCTGGCAGAAGAGTTTTTCTTCATCGAGATGGGAGCAGATATTGGCCAGATACTCCCGACTCGTTGGTGACATTTTGCCAGAAAGAACTCTCGCCAGAGCTTTTCTCTGGGCCAGATCACCCTGATCACCGGCGTTTGAGTTTGCCTCGGAAATGTATTCGTGGATCTGGCAAAGGTAAGGCGTTCTTGGATCATTCAGCCATCCAATATGGATGCTGTGACACTGTTCTTCCCCGGTCGGCAATTCAAAGTTCACTTTCTTGATGGTGGCATCGAGATTCTTAAGTGACATCTCATCGATCAGCTTCATGCTTTCAGGACACTCAACACTCACGACTTTCGTGAGATAATCGCGCTTGGAAAGAACGGAGGTCTCTCGAACATTGTCTTTGTTCACATACGTAACGATAACGTTTTTGACTCTTCCATCCGCTGTTCTTAATAGGTCGGTAATGATCGTATCGGCCATTCGGCATTTGCCCTGACCTGCAAGCCTAAGATAGCCGGGATCAGAGTGAAGGATGAGGGAGTTTAAGAAATCTGGCTCGAGATCAATGTTAGTGACGGTCTTTCCATCAGAAAAATTTTTCCCGGTTTTGGTCAGAAGCTCTGTCTTTTTATTCAGCCTGGCGGTATCAACTTGGATGAGTTTTTCAAAGGTTTCGAGAAGACCCGGGTAATCAGTGGATGAGGGCGTAACAATAGGAGAGGTTTGGGCAAAAGAAGAAAGGCACAGTCCCATAAGGACTGCGCCTGTTAAAATTTTAGAGAGCTGATCTCGCAAGAATCGAAGCGATATCTTCAACCTGAAGTTCCTCGGTTTTCTTGACCGTACCTTTAGAGCTGTTGAAGTTAATCATACAATATGAGCACGATGTGGCAAGTTTCGGTACGTTCACTTCACCGATCTGTTCGAGTCGATTTTCAGCGAGGTGCTTGCCTTCCGGAAGCTCGTACCACATGTTCCCGCCGCCCATTCCGCAGCAAAGGGCCTTGTCCTTATTTTTTTCCATTTCCTTGAGCTTAATTCCCGGAATGGCCTTGAGAATATCTCTCGGAGGATCGTAAGCACCATGATGGCGTCCGAGGTAGCATGGATCATGGAACGTGAGCTCTGAAGCGACTTCTTTGAGGGCCTTGATTTTTCCTGAACGGAGGAGTTCGGCGAGAAGCTCAGTATGGTGAACGGTCTCAAAAGCGCCGTCATCAAACTTCGCGTACTCTTTTCCGATTGTATGGAGACAATGTGGACAATGAGTCACAACTTTATCGAACGAATACTGGCGCATGTTTGCGATGTTTTCGATCGCAATTTCATAGAAAGAATATTCATCGCCGAATCTTCTGACCGGATCACCATTACATTTTTCCGTTTTCCCCATGACAGCGAAAGAAACTCCGGCTTTTTTGAGAAGAGCGACAGTGTCTTTCACGACTTTCTGATTGGAAGCATCGTAGGAACCGGCGCAACCTACGTAGTAGAGATAGTCCACTTTCTTACCAGCTTCAATGACCGGTACATCCTGGCCCTCGGCCCAGTTAAAGCGGTCATCCTGAGTGATACCCCATGGATTTCCGTTTTTCTTGATCTTGTTTGTGGCGTCCGCTGCGGCCGGTGGAAGATCGCCGAGAGTGAGGGCTTTGTAGCGTTTGAGATCCATGATGACCTGGACGTGTTCGATGTTCGCCGGACACTCTTCCATACAAGCGCCACAAGTGGTGCAGGCGTCGAGTTCCGATGACCCGTAGAGTGGATTTTCACCCCAGAACTCTGCCTTATCTCCATCCTTGTCCAACACATCTCTCATTTTAGTGATGATGAGTTTCGGATCGAGTGGCTTATCTGCGAGATTGGCCGGACAAACCTGAGTACAGCGTCCGCATTCTACACAGGCCAATGTATCAAGGCGCATTTTGAGAGTTGTTTCTGAAGCTTTTCCGAGACCAAAGGTCTCAGCACTCTCATTGGCAAAATCCATGGGATTAAGAACGGCACCACGACGTGCAGGTGTCATAAGAGCATTGAATGGAAGAACCATGATGTGAAAAAATTTCGAGTGGGTCATTGCTACCACGAACGCCATCGTGTTCAGCATGTGGAGCATCCAGATCGATTGGTAAGTCACAATCAATGTGTCCTGCTGAGGACGAAAGAGACCTACTACACCCGCAAGAGTGAACCCAATGGGTGACCAAAGTTTCTCTCCTTCCGGGAAATTTGTGACATAAAGTCTGATCGCTTCGAGAACGTATCCAACCACGATGAGAGCAATAAGCATCCCATACATGAATTTTTCTTGGTTAGGCTTAGTCGCCGAAAGGTAAGCCTTCTTCACAACGTAGCGACGGTAATACGCCAGACCAATACCGAGAAGAACGAGCAGTCCCCCAATATCCGCGAGGAATGAAATTACTTTGTATGTCGTCCCAGTGTAAATCTTGAACGGAGTGTCGGCATGGATACCCACAAGCTCAGTGGCAATGAACAGGGTAAGAAACCCATAGAATATCAGTGAGTGAAAAATTCCTACGTAAGGATCGCGTTGAACTTTCCCCTGAAAGAAAATGGTGCGGAGAAAATTCTCGATATTCCATTTCTTCGGATGAACCTGCGCCTTCCAGTCCGTAATGCCACTCGTGACAAAACGAAATTTTGGGATAAGGCCCTGAACGAAAAAGTAAGTGGCGACGACAAGAGATCCATACATTGCGATCTTCATCCACAATGGAATCATCCACATGATTTCTCTTGAAGCTGGGCTAGCGTAGTCCATAGTCCTCCTGTGACTTTGCCTTGAGTCATTTTTTCAGGAAATGTCGCTGAGACATTCCCACAAAAATGAATATAATCAGATTATTATTCTAGCTACGAGACTCAATGATGGATAGCTCTTTTCTCACACTCATCAACGTCGCTTTGGGCCTCTTTGCGGTCTACTCATTTTTCAAACTCATTATCCGGTTTGGATTACCGAACCATCCTGGCCGGCTCACGCTCTACATAGTTACTTTCTGTGCTGCTATCTACTTTGCTATGAAATCTACTGTGGTTTTGGGTTTCGTTTCGCCCTTCGTATGGATGAGATGGCGCACACTCCCTCTGGTGGCGGGAAGTCTTGCGCTCCTCCTTCAGGTATTCAGCACTGGTGGTCAAATCTCAAACATGCAGCAGAAAGTTATTTCTCGATTGCCACTGATCGCCGGTCTTCTTTTTTTCGTATTTTTTCCCACATATGCTGATTACTTTTTCGTGGGAACGATCGTCATGGGAGGCGCATTCCTTAGCATTTCAGTAGGGAAAGCCCGTCATCAAAAACGCCTCTTCTTTAAGATGTGTCTGTTCATGTTGCTCTTTCAATTTCTTGGCTCATTTAATAACTATTGGATCTTTGTGTTGGGAGAGGCGCTTCTCCTGTTGGCAATGTTTTATTTTTTCCTGTTCGAAGAAAGTCTAGGTGTGAAGTCGATCATTGAAGATCATTCGCGCCATGAAGGAATGATGGTATGAAATGGATTCTTCTTCTCTCACTCATGGGTTGTGCCCAGATCACCAGCTTGAATCTCCAGAGGCATCAGTTCGGAATTCTGCCTCTGAGAATCGTCTGGTTTCAAGTCGCAGGCCTTGAAGAAGAGCATGTTTCGATGCTTCGTTTCCGTGAAGTAGACGGCATGCGCACATCTTTTGAGAAGAATATCTGTATGGGGAAAAGCTGGAGCTACAATCTTTACCAGCTCCGGCCAACGGCAAGGACTGGATTTCTCTCTCAGATCACCGGTAAGAAAAATATAGCAGGAAATTGTGAGGACGCCGCTCATCGACCGATCTGGAGTTATCTCTCCGAGAGTGGATATCAGTCGGGAGTTCTGGAAATCGGTGCTAACACTGACAGAAGTATTGTTTCTCTTAGTCAGTGCGGAGAAAAAGGACTTAACTTCCTTAGCAATATTTATCTCTGGCAAAGACAGCAGGGGCCGACCGGTGCTTCGACTTGGCACTCTTCCGAAGTTCCACTCGAGCAGAATAAGATTTTTTACGACCGGACTTGTGGTCAGAAAATTTGCTCTTCGACAATCTATGAGGACACAACAGCCGTTTATGAAAGACTCGCCCGGCATACAAGACGCCATCTTCTCATCGTCCGCGACTTCACTTACCTCGAGGCCCTGGAAGCAAAAGATTTCGTGAGGGCGCGTGAGATCCTGGCCGATTTGGAGCGCTCCTACAATTACTTCTTTAAAATGAGTAATGAATCAAGTGAAACACTTGTTCTTCTCACGACAGGAGAATCAAGATTCATCGACATGCCTGATCAGGGAAAGAACTGGTACGAGTTTGAGAAGTCTGGAACGGGAGCTAATACGAAAAGAGTTGAGCTCATGAATATGGTTGTTGCAAACGGTGCCCGAGCTGAGAACTTCTGCGGGATTTACGATGACTCTGACGTCTTCGAACGCATTCTCTCCGGTCCGAAACAGCAGGGTCTCGAACTAAAAATCATTAACCCTTTCCGGCGTTAATTCCCTTCGAGTTCGCCGCGTGAAATAGTGTAGTCCTTGCGGCAGTAATCACATTTCACTTGGATGGAATCATTGCCTTCGAAAAGGGCTTCAGGATCCTGCGAAAAGAGTCCCCGGACGTTGAGAACCATCCTTTCCTTCGAACACGGGCAGAAGAAGTTTACCTGACGGCTTCCTAGGTAGGCAAAACCGCGGTCTTCAAACATCTTCACAATTTTTTCAATGTCGTCTGTCGCGGATTCAAAAACTTGATGAAAAAACGGCTGGTGCTTTTTCACAAACTCTTTTCGAATAGGAGAGTCGTCTGAAACATTACTGGTTGCTGTACCTGGTAATTTCGTGATCATGATGGACTGATCACTGATATCACCCACGATGACTTCTGTGTTCGTCTGGTAGGATTCACGCATGATCTGATTGATGACTTCTTTCGTCTGAATATCTTTGAGTTCCATCATCGAGGTGTAAGGGGTATTTCCGTTGGAGAAAACTTTCGTCACCCGGATTTGTCCCGTGATATTCATAGGAAAAAGATTGAATTCTTCAGGTAATAGCAGGCAACGGGTGTGACCGGCACTATTGGTTTCGATTTTCAGCCGGAAATAAGGATCTTCGGAATCCAGATAGATTCCCAGACTTTCTCCAGGTTTCAGGAAGAAAATCATAGGCATGAGACTCAGAAAAGTGTCCCGGAAATAGGAAAACCCAGAACCTTTCATTGGATGGAGCATCGCCAGATCGTAAATTAGCTTCTGACCTTCTAGGAAATGGATATTGAATCCTCCCTTGTGATCGAGAAAACTATAAAGACGACTAACGGCCAGCATACGGTACTCCGGAAAAGTCCCAGGATTTGAGACCCAAAAATTATATATCTTTGAACGCCCAAAAGGTAGAATCAAACCTCATGATGCAGATCGTTTATTTCGAGCAGAAGGACCAACTCCTCTCTCACCTGGAAGCATTTCCAGGAGAGAAGCAGTTTATCACACCAAGTCCCGCGAAAGCGGATGGTCTTCGCTCGCGCCTGAAAAATCCCGATGGCGCTGACGTCATCACCATCGTGAAATTCACTTCCTCACTTGTCGAGGCCCTCTTCGAGGAAAAAGATCCACCTGAGATTAAACGCAAAGCCGAGTTACTTCTTATCTTTGGCATTCTGAAAGATCAGTATCTGTCCGAGTTGTCTTTTGAGCAGTTTATTCAGGCCTACAATCTTTTTTCTGATCTCCGGAGCTTTACCCTGAATGCGGAAGCCTTGGGACCGGTACTGGATGAGGAGCCCGTTGAGATCAGTAAGGCCGTGACGCTATTCTGGAAACTTCTTGAGCTCACCGGTTACATGGATGAGCACGCTGGGTACCAGCTGCTTTCTGAAACTCTGAGATCATCTGAAGAAAACGAAAAGCTAAAAAAAACGTTTATTTTCTGGGGATTTCAGCACATGAATGGCCAGCAAGTAGATTTACTGAAAGCGCTGTCCATTCGATACAATGTTGTCATTCCTTTTCCAGCGACCCTAAAGCCAATTCTTAAGCGCACAGATTGGATTAGCTGGCTTATCGACGGCCAAAGCGAAGAAACAGAGCTCGGGGGAGAGAGAAAGAAACCTGTTGCGAAATGGCTTGGAGTCAATTCAAGAGAGATTGCTCTTTCTCTCAAGAATCTCGTACAAGATGGAGATCAGATTCTCTTGGGAGTCTCTAAGCTCGCGCCCTCTCATATTGATATTGCTCCAACGCGGAAAGTTTTTTTTAAAGTTCCTCATGAACTTATTCATGGTGAGCTTCTGGAAGTTCATTCGCACCTGAAAGCGGAATGCAAAGGGGTGAACACCCTTGATACGATTCTTTCTGTCCTCTCCCTCTGGAAGAGAGAAATTCTGGCAGACAAAAAAAGAATATCCTTCAAGCTTCTGAAGGGAATTGAGCTCTATGAAAGTGCCATTCAGGAAATCCACAGCCTCTCAGACGTGGCCGTCAAAGTTGATCTCTTCTTCCTGAAACTTCTTCATGAAGTCGTGGGCCTTAATCAACCGCGCACTTCCTTTGTTCCCCTGGCGAGCGAGGAACTCACAATGGATCTGGTCGATATGTCGATGCTGGAAAACATTGATCGCCAGAGAAGAGTTCTTCTCTGTATCGATGAAAGGTTTGAAGATATTCAGGGACTCGGACAGAACTATCCTGAATCCATTCAGAAAGCCCTCGGTGCCTTAGCACCTTTGAAGAGGAATGAACTTGAGCTTCAATTTAAAAAATGGGAGTTTGACGATCTCTGTTCTCATTCAGATGTTACGGTTCTGATGAATCCGCTAACTCTCAAGCATAGCCTCGTGTGGAAAAAACTATTTCAGAGTGTCGAACTCATGGCGGGAGAAGTCACTTCTCTTCGGGAGAACAGAAAGCTTCTCGATCATTACCATGATCTTCCTAAAAAGAATTATGAAGGAAGTTTTTCGGCGAGTAAGTTCCAGAGCTTCCACGATTGCCAGCGAAGGTTCTACTTTAGTTACGTGGATAAGGTCTTTCCTTCGGTCACTCTGGAACAGGACTTTGACTCCCTGACATCGGGGTCAATCTCCCACAGAATCATCGAGCTTTTCCTCAAAGAAAAACTTTCTCATGAAGACATCTCGGCCCTTACAAGGAAGGTAATGGATGAATACATATCAGAGAACCATCTGGACCTTTCCGGTGAAGCCTATCTCCAATGGGAGCTGCTCTTTAATCACCGGTCTACCAACGGGATTGTTTTCCTTGAGAACTTAGCATCCGGTCTGGGTGAGCAAGTGAACTGGTTTCCCGAAGTTGAGTTTGATTTCACGGATGGTTACTCGATAAAGGGTAAAATCGACTGCATTGGTATAACAGATCAACACATCATTCTTATTGATTTTAAATCCACTAAGAGTGCCGCCCATAATAATACTGAAATCGAGAATCTCGATAGCCTACAGCTTTGGGCCTATGCCAAGGCTGCCTCCATGAAATACGAAGACTTTCATCAGAAAGATATCATCATGGGTTTTGTCTCTCTGGATAAGCCGAAAGACTCGAATCTCTTTCATTCCTCTCCGGAAGTTGAAAAGTCCCTTAAGTCTCTTAAGCTTTGTACTCAGGGAAAACCGAAAAAAGATTTCCGCGAGCTTTTTCAGGAAGCGGGAGCTCGCATGCAGGAACTGGCACTGTCGATTCAATCAGAAAAAAACTTCCTGGCCCAACCTCGAAAAGATAAAGTCTGCACCTTCTGTGAACTGAACAAGGTCTGTGTGAAAAGTGTCGTGAACCATGAGTGAGAGAAAGCCGAACGCCGAACAGCTGCTGGCGATTGAGCACGAGGGCGGTGTCCTCTTGCGGGCCGGTGCCGGCTCAGGGAAAACATTCGTTTTGGTCGAACACATTGTCTGGCTCACCAGAAAATGGATGGGCGACTGGAAGAAGTCACCGAAAGGGACTTTCGAAGAATATATCCGCGAGAAATATTCTCAGGTCGTGATGATGACTTTCACCAAGAAAGCCGCAGGAGAAATGAGCATCAGGCTTTCTGACCGCATCCAGAAAATTTCTCTGGTGACGGAGGAAGACAACGGATTCTGGATCACAGCGAATGAATCCATTCCGCTTCTCACAGTGACGACGATCGATGGTTTTTGCCGGAAACTCATTACTCAGGGTTACTTCCAGAATCTTTCGACTGAAGCGGATATTATTTTTGAGACCGAAAGGATTGATCAGGTATCTGATCTACTCGATCTATGGTTTGAGGAGCGTGGGAGTAAAATTAACCGTGACGTTGCAGATATTTTCATCCGTCAGAAAGACGATCTTAAAACATCATTCAGCAAGATCTTCAACGATCCTGGACTTCGCCTTCAGTGGAAAACATTTTCCCTGAAGGATTCTCATCCGGACAAGTTGCCAAAAATTCTCAGTCAGTCTTTTAAACTTCAGCAACTTGATCAGGCCTTATTGAAAATCCATCAGCTAGAAATTCCCGCTGACAAACCGAGTGCCTTTGAAAAAGTTGTCGAGAAGTTTCAGAAGTCCGGACTTCCGGAGGTTGATAATGTGGAAAAGCTCCATTCTTACGCTGCGATTTTTGCGGAGAAAAGTAAACTCAGCCCGGAAATGACCGAGTCTAAAAAGGATGAGTCGCACAGAATTGCCTATGAAGGTTTAAAAGCTCTCAAATCATGGACTGATGACTGGAGCGATGTTGCAAAAGACTACATCGATAATTACGACTCTAAAGTTCTTCCCTGGCTCAAAGTCTGTAGCGAACTCTTTTTCTACATCGATGAGCACCTTGATCCGAATCTGGGTCTCACTTTCGGAGACATTGCCTATTTGGTGGCGCAGGGACTCGAAGATAAAGCAGTCCGCGACCGCGTTCAGAAGGCTTTTACGTATTTCATCGTGGATGAGTTCCAGGACACTTCAGCTCTTCAGTTCCGGATTATCAAGGGTCTCATCGGAGAGGATTTCTCTCGCCTTTTCTGTGTGGGTGATGCCAAGCAAGCCATTTACGGTTTCCGCGGCGGAGAACTTTCCGTTTTCCAGGATTGCGGCGATCTTGTTCCCGTCACCAGAAGTCTCGCCAATAATTATCGATCTCAGCCCGGTATCATCCAGTTCAACAATTCCCTTTTTCAGACCATACTTCCCCTAGGGCAGGATTTCACCGGGAAAGATCTCTTCGGTGTCTCTCCGGAAGATCAGAAAGTTCCTGATGATGTTGAAGCCAAGGGCCCGGGGAGAGTTGATATTCTCGAGCTAGATCTTGAATGGAATAAGGACGAAGAGGATAAATTCAGTAACGAGAAAATCAATCGACTTGAGTCCCAATTGATCGCGGATGCGATTCTCAATGACCGATCAGAGCGGCCATCAGAAACAGTGACAATCCTTTATAGTAAGCTCAAACCGAGTGCCGAGTTGATCCGCGCTTTAATGGACAGAAAAGTTGGATTTACTGCCCAATTCAAAACCGATCTCTTGGATGACCCAGTCATGGGAATGTTTCTGTGTTTACTTAAACGACAGTTTGATACGAATCCCAATACGGTCACCCGGTATCCGCTTTTTCTTTTGGAATCTTATCTGAGCGTCATGGGTATTAGACGCGAATCTTTGGAAGACCTTCTCATTCATTTTGACCGTGATATCTCCTATTGGGGACTACTTCCTGCGTTCAGGAAGTTTATTCATTCACTGGGTATTACGAATGAAAATGCTGACATTAATATGGATGTTATTGAAACACTCTCTGAGATTTATCATCAGGACCCTGAGAGTATTCTGATTCAGATCGGTGGGGGAGATAACGAGCGCGTCAGCCTGGATCTTCGTTCAGGTGAGAATTCTCATCTCGTCCAGATTATGTCGGCGCACGCATCTAAGGGGCTTGAGTTTGAAACAGTTTACTTAGGTGGCATTTATACAAATGGCCGCGATCAGAATACCAGTTCTTTCTTTGGTAACATGCCGGGGAGTTTCAGTTGGTACTTCGATCTCTCTCTGAGGGACAAACGAAAGTCTCCATTCTTCGTGTATGAGAAAGAAATCAGTGAGTACAAGAACTTTTCCGAAACCAAGCGTCTCTTCTATGTCGCAACAACTCGAGCGATGAAAAAAATCAGCTGGGTAAAGCTGAACATGGATGAAAAAGCTTTTTCTATTCCAGGTGATTCCTGGATCAATGGGCTTTACGCCTGGGAACTTGATGGAGATAAAACCCACTGTAAGGACAAAGTGACCTATCACAAAATGACTGGTCTTGATCTGAACTCAATCCTGAAAGGAAAATCTCAGCCCAAACTTCCTCTCTATTTTCACGATCCAGTAGGAATTGTGGATAAAGGAGCGGGTGCAACCCAGCTTTCGATCATGGGAGAATTGTCGGTGACGAGACTCAATTCACTTGTGGATTGTCCTCGTAAATTTTATTTTGAAAACGTACTTAAACTGACTGCAGGGAAGACACGCTTCTTCGATATTAACCCGGAACAGGAATTGGAAACAGACGAACCAATCTTCCGATCTTCGGCTTCTCGGGGAACTTTGATTCACGCAATCCTCTCGACCGCCATTCAAAGAAATTTTGTGATTCCGCGTGAACACCACAATGGTCCCCACATGAACCCACTCGTATGGACCCTCGGGGCAATGGAATCGTTTCGCAGGGACTATGAATTTGTTTCTGAAAAACCATTGAAATTTAAATTTTTCAATTTCATGATCTCGGGGATTCCAGATTTACTGCTCATGCCGAAATCTGCTGGCGGCAAAGCCGAGATCTGGGATTTCAAAACCGGCAAGATTACTCAGGATAATCTTGGTCACTATTGGGTTCAATTGAAGGCTTATGCGTATGCTCTCTACGTTCTGGGTCTAGTTCCCCGTGAAACTAGTATCGAACTAAAGCTATGTTTTGTAGACGAACAAAAATTTCTCAACCTCACTGTGGATTGCTCAACAGTCGGCTCAGAGCTCTTCGAGTTATGGCGTTCACAGAATGAGCCATGGAAGACGAAGACTGATCATTGCGGTCAGTGTTCTTATGGTGATATTTGCCCTAGATAATACGAAGACTTGAACCTCTTCCTGTGCGTGTTACACTTTTTAAATACGTACTAACAAGTGAAGAGATTATGACAAAAAAGTTTTTCGCTCTTTTCGCACTCATCATGAGCACCATGGTGATGGCGGATGAATCATCCCTCTACAATTTCTCCTGGCTCGATAAGGACAAAGAAATTTATGTCCTTCAAAACAGGCGCTTCCGGAAAGACGGGAAAGTGTATTTGGGTGTTACCGGTGGCAAGACACTGAGCGGAGCCTTTATCACAGCTTACGGGGCATCTGCTCGCGCAGGATTTTTCTTCCGTGAAGATTGGGGCATCGAACTTGCTTACGGAAAAGGGATGGGCGGGGAAAATACTACGGCGAAAGGAATCCGCGAGCAGGGAACTGTTCCATTTTATCGTAAAATCGATTCCTACATGGGAGGTATGCTCATGTGGTCTCCGTTCTACTCAAAAATTAATACCTTTAATCGGATCTTTTATTACGACTGGCTCTTCGGCGCCGGGCTTTCGAACGTCACGACATTAGATAACAGGAATCGCTTCGATCAAAAGTCTACTCTGACTTCGGAATCGACACTTGGTCTTTTGTGGACAACAGGTCTTCGCTTCTACATCTCTGATAGCTGGAGTGTTCGTCTCGATTTCACCGGACTCAACTATCGTGCAGACAGATACGGCAAGCCTTCCGGTACGGCCACTACCAGAAAAAAGGTCGACTACTTCAGTAATTATGATGTGGGAGTCGGACTTAACTACGCTTTCTAAAAAATGAAAAGGAGAACAAGGATGTTCTCAAAAATTTGCCTTCTCTTACTTATATCATCACCAGTCTTTGCTTCATATGAAGGAGCAGAGAAAACTTATGGCCGGGGTTCAATTTCCCTTTCGGGTTATCGCCGCACGATTATTGAACTCGTGAAAGACAGACACTATTTTTCCGTTGTTCCCTGGATGAAAGATTATCTCGTCAAAAATAATTCTTCTCTAGACGGCGAACTCGAAGATGCTCTCGACAAGATCCTTTCTGTCACTGGCGTCAAGCCATTCGAGTCTCTACCAGAAGAAGTCCTTCGACATTCCCGCTCTGGAAACATTCGTTACATCCTCGCAAAACGCCTGATGAAGCGCGGGCGTTTTGATGAAGCTCTCAAAGAACTTTCTGATATCAAAGAAACTCATTCCGCCTATCCTTTTGTCGCGAACATGAAGGCTACTCTTAATTCTCACCTCAAGAATGAAAAGGAAGCCGAAGCACTGTTCCGCGATTGCGTCACTTTTTCAGAGAAAAGAATGGGACGTGTCGATCTTCAGTCTCAGAAAGAACAGCTCCAGAATAATCGTGACTATTGTCTCGCAGGGATCGCGAGAGTTCAGTTCGGTCGTCAGGATTACAAACAGGCAGAAATCAATTATCTTGATATCGCTAAAGACTCTTTCGTATGGCCGGAAATCCTTTTCGAGGAAGCTTGGACGAGTTACTACGTAAAAAACTATAACCGGACACTTGGGAAACTAGTCTCTTATAAAGCTCCGGTTTTCGACTTTATTTTCAAGCCCGAGGTTGAAGTCCTGAAGGCTCTTACATATCTCAAGATGTGTCTTTATGAGGATGCCAAGAAGACGGTTGACGATTTTTATAATGATCTTCTCAATCCATCGCGAGACCTGCGGACATTTCTCATGGGGAATGGGAAGAACTACCGTCGCTATTACGACATGATGGCCGCCCATGAAGATGGGAAACGCATTGAACTTCCCATAGCTGAAGCAGTCCTAAAATCGGTACGAAAAGACGGCGCTTACATGGAACTTAAGAGCGCTCTCACTGGTGCCATCGGTGAATACAACACTCTCAGAAAGAAACCAAATTCAAGCCTCCGCTCGAATCTCATTAAAAACGTCCAGACTCTTCTTGATGAGTACCGCACGATTATCGGTGCCTACGTGAGAGCGGGAATGGTCGGAAAATACTCAGAACTTTACTCTGCTTTCCAAGGCATGAGTTACATCAAGCTTGAAGTTCTTGCCCAAAGGAAAGAGCAGCTCTACCGCACTGAAACTCTCTCGGGTGGTAAACGTGGTGACGTGAAATACATCGAAAGAAACGACAAGCAGTATTTCTGGAACTTTAATGGCGAGTTCTGGGCGGATGAACTTGGTGACTATGTCTTTGCTTTGAGGTCTGAATGTTAAAGTACTTATTTCTCTTTCTCATCATCAATACTGCGATCGCGCAGAAGCTTTCGCTTGATGAGAGAAGAACGAAAATCCTTTCGATTGTCGATGAGGAGCTTGCTGAGATATCTCGGCTCGCAAAGCAACAGAACTACCAAGATCCGAATGTCCTGATTCGAATGTCTGAGCTCAACCTTGAAAAGGCACGGCTTTGGAAAGAAACCGAGAATGAAAAGTTCCTTTCTATACCACCTGAGAAGCGAAGGGACATGGACAAGGACAGCTTTTTCAGCAGATCGACTAAGTTTTTTAACGATGCCAATCAAACGGCCTACGCAGTCGTGAAAAGATTTCCGAAGCACAAGGGAGTTAACGAAGTCTATTATATCCTCGCCTACAACAATAAAGAACTCGGGCGTCACGAGGAAGCCCAGAAATACTTCAAGCTCTCCGCTCGGAAAAATACGAATCAGGATAAGGTAGGCGCGAAATCTCGTCTTGCCCTTGCTGACTATTACTTCAACGATCACAAGTACAAAGAAGCCATTCCTCTCTATGAATCTTCGATAGGTCAATTAGACGAAAAATGGTGGACGAAAGATGCCTTCAACTTGGCGTGGTGCTATTACCGCACAAGAAGATATGACAAGGCCATCTCTCTCATGCAGGAAGTGCATCAGAAGAGCTCGAACTCGAAGTACATTGATATGAAAAGCCAGGTGGAACGCGACATTGGTATTTTCTATGTCGATTCCAATCGTCTGAAGGATGCGATCACCTTCTACGAAAAACAAGGAATCAATTACACTGAGCAGTTTGTCAAAATCGCCAATCTCATCGTTTCTCAGGGGCGCTTTTCACAGGCCGAGACACTTCTCAAAGAAGCAGCTAAAGCCGAGAAAGATCGCGAAAGAAAGGTTGTCATTTATCTCGCTCAGCTCGATCTCTTTGATAAATACAATAAGACGAGTGAGCACCTTGAAGTTTCAGGGCTCATGGTGGCGCTTCACAAAGAGCAACCACTTGCGGAAGATGATTTTAAAAGGCTCTCTTACCACGTGAATAAGAAAGCGGCTGAGCTTCAGAAAGCCACTGCGGGAAACATTTATGCCAATGTTCCTAAAGTCAAAGCAGAGAAGTCCAAGCAAGCCATTGCGTACTTCGAACTCGCGCAAAAATTGAACCCGGGTGAAAAAGCGGAGAAGATTTTCTTCCAAGCGGAAACCGCATATGCCGCTACTCAGTTCGCGAAGGCTCTCGGTTACTACATCACTTCGTTTGATGCCGCTTTCGCCAATAACGAGAAGAAGCTTGTCGGCCAGAACCTTGAGGGGATGATCTCGTCGCTCGGTCAGCCGGGCTTGAACCAAGCGACCGCCGAGAAGTATTACAAGCCCGTCTATACCCGATATCTTTCTGTCGATTCAAAATCGGAAAGAGCGAAATCAATCTTCGTCAAACTTTTTAACGTGCAGTTTGATAAAGGCGAAGTGGATGACGCCGAAGAGACAATGGCGACATTTGCTTCACGCTTTCCTTCAGACTATGAAACTCAGGAAGGGATGCTCGCCAAGGTCATGGAGCATCACCGGAAGAAGAAAGATTACACCAAAGTTAAGGCATACATCGCAGACATTAACAGCGGGAAATATAAAGTTTCAAAAAAATACGCTGATGCTTTGAGAAGCTTGATGACAAAGATTCAGATCGAAGGCGTTCAGCAGTCCCTTGAAAAGGGTGAGAAAGGTGTTGCGCTCAAGGGGTATCACCAGATCTATAAAGACCCAGAAAGTACGCCAAAGGCGAAAGTAAACGCAGCGTACAACTTGTCAGCTCTCTACTATGAGATTGGTGATACAAATCAGAGTTACCAGTGGGGACTTATCGCCGCACGTGACATGGAAGCCGGGGATGTTTCAAAATTCTCAGATTCCTTCTTATCTATTTCATCAGGACTTTTTCTTCGTCAGCAGTTTACTCAATCTGCAGATCTTTCATTCCGGGTCTTCGAAAAACTTTGTCAGCAGAATACGAATAACAAAGTAGTCGCCTTTAAAAATGCTGTTTTCATCTCTTTGGCCAATAATGACCTCGATAAAGCGCTGGAAATCTCTGAGTTCGCTCGCGGTTGTCAGATTGCTTCTGTGACGATGGCAGAAGTGAAGCTCGAACTCATGAAGGACCTTGCGAAGAAAGGCAAATGGGAAGCTTATGAAGCTGACCTAAAAGAGCTCGAAGCAGAACCTAAGAATCACCCGAATCTCATCAAGCCGATGGAAGAACTACGTAAAGAATTTCTTCGCGTTGGTAATGCGGACGAGGCGCGTACGATCGAGACCAAGCAGTTCCGTTTCTTTGAACAGGCGCGCGCTAAGAAGATTGATGTCCCGGTTGAGGCACTTGATCTCATGGCGGAACGACTGATGGTCAGAGTAAGAAATCTCAAAACTCAGGTGGGGGAGATCCCTCTTCGTTTTCCTGAGACAGATTTTAACAATGCTGTGAAATCGAAACTCAAAATTCTTGATCAGCTGACTACCGAAGTAAACCAGATTCAAAAAACCGGATCGGGGAAAGGTATCGTTGAGGGCTATCGTCTTGTAATCGAGGCCTACGAAACCTTCGGGGAAGAACTGAAGGCTTTTACGCCTGAAGGAAAGTCCCCTGAGTATGTAGTTAGTTTTCAGAAAGCGATGAGTGATGTTTACAATCCGATTCTTGGAAATGCCAGGAAGCAAAGAAGCGAAGTGAAGAAGCTTATCATGGATAACAAAATACTCTCGGCCTCAAACTACGCTGTTCTCTACGGAAAACTTGAAAGCTTCAAGAGGTACGTGAGTTCGAAAAACATTGTCCTTATGGATCGGGGAGGTCAGCGATGAAAGCATCACTACTTCTTCTCGCCCTCATTGTTGGCTGTTCATCCGGAGAAAAAAAATCGGAGAGAAACACCGATGCACCCGCAAAAGTCACGAACGATGCCTTCAAAAAAGAACGTTCGTTGAAAAATAGTGAAGTTCAGGATTTCTATTCGGCCAATACAGCGACTGTGAACCCAGCGCTTCAGGATGAAACACTGGATCGATACTCAGCGGAGGAGATTTCGGCCATGGCCGAGACGACAGATCCTCTCATGGACATATCTATCCGTTGTTCTCGGGGAGATTTTCAGAATGCTTTTTCGGTTGCTTCCAAGAATTTCAATAAGTATCAGAAAGTTGCTGGCTACTGGAATCTGGTGGCGAACTGTCACCTGAACCAAGGTGCCAACCGCAAGGCTCTCTTGTTTTACAATAAGGCTCTCGAAGTGAAACCTAATTATGTACCGGCACTGAATAACATCGGTGTTATGTACTCGCGTATGGAGCAGGATCAGAAGGCGCTCGTCGCTTTCGAACGCGCCAATGCCGCATCGAAATTTGCGAAAACCCCGCGGTATAATCTCGCTAAAATGTATCTCATCTACGGTCTTGCCGAACCTGCGCTTCCGATCCTCAAAGGACTTCTCGATTCTTCACCAGCTGATGTTGATCTGTTGAATGCAGTCGCGAACGCTTACTTCCTCATGTCAGATTACAATGCGGCTTATTCGCACTATCAGAAAATTCCGCCGGCCAACTGGGAAAAACCGGAAGTGGGTCTTAATCTCGCTATTACTCTCAAAAAAGTTGGCAAAGCCGATGACGCTGGCAAAATTTTTGGACTAGTCAAGAAGCCAAAGAATCAGGCCCTCAGTCGTTACTATTCTACGGTAGAAAAATATCTCGGAGATAAACAATGAAGTTCATCATCTTCATCGCCTTCTTGTTGAGCTTCCAGGCGCACGCTCAGGGTTCAAAACCAAAGAGCGTTCGCTACGAATATAAAAAATTTGAAAAGTTCGATTTTGATGAAATAGGTGTGGAAGGTGAGGCGGGGTCTCCCGGAGATCTTTCTATTACACCACGAGCACGGAACGAATTCCGGAACAAGCTTCCGGAGCGCACAAACTTTAATAAAGAAATGAAAAAAGCAGTGGAAGTTATCCGCTGACTATAAGGGGCCTTTGTGGATATTGAACGGAATAAGCTAACCACACTCTTTGAAATCATCCCGACCGGAGATGCCAGTCCATCCAAAGGGGGAGTCTTTCCGAAGGGTAGACTTCTTTTAGGAAGATCAGAGAGCTGTGATCTCATGGCCAATCATGATTCGGTCTCTGCGATTCACGCAGTTCTCGAAATCTTTGACGACAAAGCCGTTCTCTATGACATGAACTCAACAAACGGCACTTACATCAACGACGACAAGATTGTTGTGAAAGAGCTCCATGTCGGAGACGTTTTCCGCCTCGCCAATGTTGAATTCTCATTCCGTAAGTATGTGGCGGCTTCGACTTCTCTTCCACCGGTTCTTGATATTCTCGAGCCTGCGGCTGGAATTGCCTCTGTCAGGAATTTACCACCTGTTCCTCCAGCAGCTTCTGCAGAAAATAAAAGTCTTCCGAAGGCTGCTCCTTCTGTGACAGATCAGATTCCCACTGTTGTTTATCCTCTTGCCGCTGATCCTAAAGCTGAGTTCAGTGAGTACATTTTTGAAGACCAGCAGCAAATCTATCCCATTTTCCGCTACGAAACTTCGCGCCAGGCGGTCGAAGTGATCATTCTCTTTAAGGATCAGATTTATAGCGTTGATTATCTTCCGGAAGGAAAAAGTACCTTCTATATTTCCGGTTGGTGGACTTCTCATCAAGAACTCGAATTCCCTTACTTTGGTAAGGCGGAAAAAATTCCATTCGTCGATGTAGTTGGTGGGAGTGCGACGGTTCATACATTACCTGGTTTCGGTGTTTTCTTCCTTTCAGACCGTAAAAAAGATACGGGTCACGTCGGGAACTCCATTGAACTCAAAGGTCAGGATCTGGTTCGTTTTCAGAAAAACGATATCCAAATTTTCGTCCGGAATGTAGCCTCGCCACCATCAATCGCAGCCGCTCCGATCCTTAAACGCGATCCTGAGTTTCAAAAATACCTCGTCCTACTTATGTTCTTTGTAGCACTCATCACTGTCGGTTTTAATTCGATTGAAGTCCCTGAAGATGAGAAGAAGGACGAGCTCGCGCCGGAAAGACTAGCAACGATTCTTTATAAGCAGCCTCTCTATGTGAATAAGAACAAAGCTGTCGCGAAAACAGAGAATGCTCCCAAGGTCGCTCAGAAAGCTCCTGTGAAAGTCGCCGTTTCTCAAGAAGCTCCGAAAGAGAAGCAACCCGAGGTGGATAAGCCGGATGTTGTGACGACGAAAGATCAGACAAAGAAACCTGATCCGGGTGAGCGAAATGCCAAAGTGAAGCAAGTGGTTAAGCAGGGAACAGAGCCTGTCACTAAACCTACGAACAAAATAGCGACAAACCTTGCGGCGGCGAAGAACAATAATAATCTGAATACCAAATCTGCGGCTTCGGCGTTTTCGACGACAAACCTTCAGACACGCGGTCCGGTGGAAGTTTATAAATCAGCAGACTTTGCTACTTCTGTGAACACCATGGTTGCTAAAGGTGGAACCCTAAGTGGAATCCGCACTCGTGGTGCAACAGGCGCCGGCGGTGGAACTGATCTCGTGGGTGCCGCTACCGGCGTCAGTACGGGAACAGGAAATATTAAAACGGCAGAAATCGCAACGAATCAGGGAAGTCTCGTCGGTGCAGCAACAGGGATTCTCGATAGTTCAAAAGGCTCTGGGGGATTATCCTCGAAGAAAGCAATTTACACGGCCGGTATTCCATCTGAGACTGTCGTCCTTGGTTCCATGGACCCTGACGTCATCAGAAGAATTCTTCTCGATCACCTTCCGCAGTTCCGATATTGTTATCAGAAAGAACTTGAGAAAACAGGAGCTGAAACTTCTGGTACAGTGAAACTCGACTTCACGATTGGTGCTACCGGACACGTCACGGATGCTGGTGTTGACGGTTCTTCGGCGCTTCCGACAGATGTTAAAAAATGTGTCGTGAGTGTTCTGAAAGGGATCACTTTTCCTGAGCCGATGGGTGGTGGTAAAGTAGGCGTGAAACAGCCGATGAACTTCTATCCTAAAAAACTCTGATCTGACTAAAATTGACCTAAAAAAGGGCTCCTTGAGGAGCCCTTTTTTTTATTTTGTAGCAGCTGGATGTCCTGATCGAGGGCAGTTTTCCCTTCAACTCTCGCGCCATGATCATTGTAGAAGTGCGCCACTTTCTTAGCACCAGGACCAGTCTTGATGAAGGTCATGGCACCATCTGCTTCGCATCCTACGAGGTGCGAAACGTTTGCGAAGATGTCACAGGCTGTGCGAACGTAGGTGTAAGCGTAAAAATACGAATCCCGGAAAGGCAATTTCCGTTTTTCTCAATGGAAGGCTAACTAGTTACCCTGAGTAAGAACGACGAATTTAAACTCTTTAAAGCCTGCAGAAGCAGCTGTGTACATAACCCGTTTCAGATAGTTGTACTTAAGTGTTTTATCCACAACAAGATTCGCCACTCCAGAGAACTTAGCCGCTTGCGGAGAAAGTTTTTCAGATTGTTTCACGAGTTCTTTGAGTCTCACGAGTTCATTATACAGAGGAACAATACGTCTTCCGCCTTCATCAAATACCTGGCTGTCGTTGGCCGTGTCTGCGGTCAGAATTTCTTTATCATCAACCCAGATATTGGTTTTTGAGACCTGGATGTTGACACCAAAATTATTGAGAGACTCAGAAGCCGAGCGTGGCAGATCAATCCCTTTCGGAACGTTAATCGTGACACCAGATGAGTTGTAACTCTGGAGAAGAAACACAAGCATGATCGTAAGAATGTCGAGAAGAGACGTGATGTCGATATCGATCACTCTTTCTCTCTTTCTTCTGCTCGAAAATCTTGATCTTACTGGCATCTTGCCCTCTTAGCTCATTAAGTTACTGAAGATGATCTTGTCGAAGAGATTCTTGATCGGTTCATCGATGCCCTCTTTATTGGGCCTGAAGATAGAATCATCAGTTTTCTTCAACATACGAACTGCATCCATAACCTTAACGATTTCTTCGTAAGTAAGGTCACCGACGGGTTCAAAAATAATGGAATCTTCGTCTTTGTTTTGTTTTTTGATCTCAATCAACGCGGTATGAATAGCTTCGTAGTCAAAAGTCCCGTCAGGGAGTCTCTTGAAGCGGGTAACTTCTCTCTGCGGCACACCCTTGAGGAGAATGAGTTCATTCGTCTCAAGAGTAATGGCGAGTGCCAGGGGATCTTTATTCGGCTTCGGCGGCTCTTTGTCAGAGATGATCGGAATCGGACTTCCGATCTCATAGATCTTCAGGAAGCTCGCAGACATGAGAAGAAAGAAAATGAAGATGAAAATCGAATCCATAATAGGAACGAGGTTCAGTTTCTCATCTGGTCTTTTTCTTTTACGGCTAGTCGGAACACGCAACATGAGTCGTAATCCTTAATCGTCGATTGCTTTTTTCGTACCGAGAAGATCCTGGAGTTTCACAGAATATTCATCGATCTCGTTGACGATTTTTTCTGATTTCGCCATGAGGAAGGCGTGAATCATCATGATCGTAATGGCCGCGAGAAGACCAAGAGCCGTTGTATTCATCGCCACGGCGATCCCTTTGGCGAGAACTTCTGCTTTCTGAGTCGGATCTGCTGCAGATACCGCAGAGAATGACTGAATCAGACCCTGGATGGTACCGAGGAGTCCGAAGAGTGTAGAAAGGTTCGCTGCGAGCTGCAGATAGGGAATGCGCATTTCGATTTTTGGAATCACTTCGAGTGCAGTGGCATCGATCGCGTTCTGAACCTGAGCAGTTCCAAGATTAGAGCGCTTGAGACCAGATTTCAGAACTCTTGGAAGAGCGGCCTGCGAGCCTGAGCAAACACGGATCGCTCCCTGAATATCATTCGAGAGAATGTAGCGCTGAAGCTCATTCATGAATGAAGGTCCATCAACATCATATGTGTATGAGAGCTTTTTGAATCTTTCGATGGCGACTGCGCCAGCGAAGGCCCAAACAGCAAGGATCACATACATGAAGACCCCGCCCTCAACTATGAACCGAACAATATCTTGGAGTAACGTCATACCTAGATTCCCCTTCCGTGGAAAAATAATGATTTAGTTAATTATAAGCGGAAAAAAATTTGGCGAAAGGATTATTAAACGGCAC
The DNA here is from genome assembly GCA_032358265.1 of Vaucheria bursata. NCBI lineage: Eukaryota > Xanthophyceae > Vaucheriales > Vaucheriaceae > Vaucheria > Vaucheria bursata. The sequence continues at coordinate 45,074 of JAULBW010024290.1, forward strand.
GAAATGAATAGGGGCGAGTTCATCGCCCCTATTATTTAGTCTCTTGAATATTTTCTGATTAAAATGCGCAGGTAATTTTCTGATTATTGAACGGAATGACGAATGACTTTAGTCGCCCATCAGGTTTGATCGTGAGAAGTGCCCCGTCGGTTGAAAAATACTCGAGATCTTTCGCGATGATCTTACCGTTGACGTTCCAGAAATTCGTCAAATTGAAAATCTGGTCAAGCTTCACAACCGTTTCCTGGTTCTCATTTCTTCCATCGAGACTCGCTTCGATTCTCACTTTGTAACCAGGGAAGCCGTTAGCATCCTCTTCCATGATGTTGCGGACTTTATCTACCTTCACTTTGCAGGTTGAGGTCACACCGTTAACAAAGACTTTTGTCTTGAGTGAACCCTTGAGAATGGCGACTCCTGTTATCTGCTGAGCAAAAGCTGTCGTGGTAAGAAGAGCAGTAAAAATTAAAATTTTCATATCTATCCCTTAGAACTTAGTAGTTGATTTGCCGTTGTCGAGACCTTCATAAGTTTCTTCCCAACCCTTGAAGGCGCGTCTCGCGTCCTGAAGTTCCGGAAGAACCCAGTTATTTCTCTTCGCACCATGCTTATCACGATTCTCGATATCGAGCGGACGGAAATAGTACATCGGAGTCTTCATGGTGTAGCAGAGTTTTGTCCACTGATTGTCTTCGTACTGTGAGTACTTCGTGATCGCCGGACAGTTGATCTTTGAGGTCTTCATGAAATAATCAGTCCATTCTTTCACAGTGACCGGCTTGTTCATGAATGTACCGTCCATCACATAATCTACTCCATCGGCAGTCACAACCGGAGCAACGTGGAACCACCAGTCGAATTCATCAACGATCTGGTAACGGGCAGTGTAGAACATAAAAATCTTCTGAGAATTGATTCCCAATTTCGACCACATATCAAACGCCCACATGTGAGCGCGCTTGAAGCACTGTGAGCGGTTTTTATCGCCGTCATTCAGCATTTCATCGAAGACCTTCTTTGCGACATCAAGAGACTGAAGGTTTGTCGGAGCGAATTTTCTCAGCTCATTGTATTGAAAGTGATTGAGGTCATAGACTGTTTCATCAATTTCTCCGCGTGCCACAGGAACGATGCTTACGATGAAATTCTTTGTGCCTTCTACAGCAAAATTCAGCCTAACCACCTGGCCAGTGAGAGACTTGATATATTTGACTCTTTCTTCATTTCTTACGGAACGATAAACTTTCCCGTCAACGCCGGACAGAACGAGAAGCGCCTCTTTCTCCGGATCCCTCACATCGAGAACGTTAAAGACAGTAGTAATGATTTCACCGGCCTTTGCGCCGACCGAAAAAAGCATAGCGATTACGAGCAGCCATTGTTTAATGGACATAAATACCTCACATAGATTTTGAGGACTTATAATTTTTCAGTTTGAGTTGGTGAAGGGATAAGACTAGTGTTTGTAAAAATTACCTAGAGAAGATGCGACCTGAGTTATCCAATGCCTTATACCCTGCATTGAGGACAAACTTAATTGCTTCTGCCTTGCAAGAGCGCGACGTAAATGTCTCTTTGAGGGCCCCAGAAAAGACGAAACGGGTTTTGCAATTGTAGGGAGCCCAGGTCTTATCTAAGACTGCATAAAGAGACTCGTCAGTGAAAGAAATCATCAAATCACCGGTCTTCGTTTCGTCAATGACTGCGACTTCCACAGCTAGGGCCGAAAACGAAATCATAAGAAAAAGAAGCATGAACTTCATCTAGTAATTCTCAGGGAAAAGCTGGCGCTCAATTCCCTCAATGAAGATATGGATACACTTAATGTGAACTTCCTGAATCCGATCCGTGATCGGGCAATCGATGACGAGTGCTACGTCGACCATAGACTTGAGCTGGCCACCATCCTTACCTAGGAGGCCAACGACCTTCATGCCCTTTGCCTTAGCTACTTCAACTGCCTTAATCACATTCGCTGAGTTGCCGGATGTCGAGATGGCGAGAAGGGTATCGCCCTTTTTACCCCAGGCTTCGATGTAGCGAGAAAAGATGTGCTCGAATCCAAAATCATTGGCGATACAAGTGATGTGTCCCGCTTCGGAAATACCAGTGGCCGGCAAGGGAGCACGATTTTTTCTGTATCTGCCGGTGAGTTCTTCAGCAAAGTGAAGTGAGTCACACATGGATCCGCCGTTTCCGCAGCTGAAAACCGCTCCGCCATTTCGGAACGATGTTACAAACGTATTGATCGCCTGATCAATTTTCGTGATGTTCTCTCTGTTCTCAATGAATGTCGTCAGAGTTTTGTGGGCGTCCTGAAGGCTAGAGAGAATGTAGCTCATATAAAAAGAGCGGGCGCCTGATGATTAATTGAGCGCCCGCTTCCTTGGAAAAATATTAGATTAGGCTGTTGATGTTCTTGATGATCTCAGCTTTTGGCTGATTACCAACGAGTGTTGACTTCACTTCGCCGTTTTTGAAGAAAATAAGTGTCGGGATCCCACGGATTCCGTACTTTTGCGCAAGGTCAGAAGCTTGGTCAACGTTGACTTTCACCACATTGGCACGGCCATTCATTTCCGTAGCAATTTCATCGAGAACCGGAGACAGAGCTTTACATGGTCCGCACCACTCAGCCCAGAAGTCCACGAGAACAGGTTTATCTGATTTCATGACTTCTTGTTCAAAATTCGCTGAAGTCACACTTGTTAAATTGGCCATATATACTCCTTGAAGAGAAACAATTTCTCCACTTTATCTTATGATGGGCATCCATACAAGTTCCGCAAGGGGACCCAATTGATTGACGTGGTCCGGAAATGGCGGAAAAACGGTTAAAATCGTGAATTTTTGGCTACAATGTCCCCAATGAAGAGAAAGGAATTCCTGGATAAACCATTGGCCAAAGCGCGAATGAATCGCCTGATAGCGAAGCTGATCGATATCGGCTTAGTAGCGTTCGGTGGTTACATGTATTATCCCATGGGACTTATCCTCGGAACTATCTATCTTTGCATTGCTGACTCATTGTACGAAGGTCAGTCTATCGGTAAACGCTTCATGGGTTTTGGAGTCGTTTCCTTGGTTGATGGCTCTCCTTGTTCGGCCAAGCAATCATTCATCAGAAACCTCCCTTTTACGGTGCCTCTCTTCCTCTTTATTTTTCCTTTCTATGGCTGGATTTTCGCTGGGATTTTTGCTCTCCCGCTTTCAGCGATGGAAGTCTATTTTCTCTTTAAAGATAAATCACCCTACCGCTTAGGTGACATCATGGCCGACACAACGGTGATCGCCAACGATGGTACCAGACTTGACCTCAGAAAAACCAAGACTCCGTGGTACGAAACACCACCAGTACCTTCTCCTTAGGACCTATGAAAAAACTTATCATCATCGACATCTCGAATTACATCTTTCGCGCCTTCTTTGCCATCAGGCCTCTCCACGCTCCTGATGGGACTCCGGTCAATGCTGTCTACGGCGTACTTTCGATGGTCCACAATCTTATTCAAAAATATCAGCCGACACACATTCTCGTGGCACGCGATACGAAAGAAGGCTCCTTCCGGAAAGAGATCGATCCGAATTATAAAGCTAACCGATCTGAACCGCCTGACGAGCTCATTCCGCAATTCGCTTTAGTAGATGAACTCGTGAAATGTCTGCGCCTTCCGGAAATCAAAATGGCTAATTATGAAGCCGATGACGTGATTGGATCAGTTGCAGTCCAATGGAAAAAGGAATTCGACGAGGTCCTGATTGCCTCTGGTGACAAGGATCTGATGCAGTTTGTGGATGGGCCCGTGAAAATGCTCGATACCATGAAAGAAAAAACTTACGGTGGTGAGGATGTGAAAGACAAGATGGGAGTTTATCCCGAGCAGATCGTGGACTTCCTCTCCCTCATTGGTGACACTTCCGACAACATCCCCGGAGTCGCAGGAATAGGTCCTAAGGGAGCGCAGAATCTCATCGAAGAATTCGGAGATCTGGAAAATATTCTTGCCAATATTCCCAACGTAAAAAATAAACGCAGTCAGACCGCACTTGAAGCTCACAAAGACGACGCCATTCTTTCCAAGAAACTCGTTCAGATTGTCACAGACCTCAAACTTCCTCATGAAGCCGTCAATTCCAACTTTCGTCTGGCGCTCACTCCGGAACTCGAGACTTTCCTTGAGCGCGTCGGCTTTAGAACCTGGATCACGAAACTGCAGGACTATAAACCGAAAGAGCCCAGGGCTTCCCGAGATGAGGTGGCAGCCATTGTGCCTGTCGAAAAAAACAAGGTCCGGAAGTCGGACCGGTGGACACTCGATGTACTGAAAAAGAAAATCTCCGGAAAAGCGGCTATCGCCATTTCCCATGTCTGTGATGACGAACTCAATCAGCATCAGTGCTGGAGAGGAATCGCCGTCGCGGTTGATGACAGTGCCGGTTATCTCAGTATCGGCCCGGAAGAAGTGAAAGCTTTCATCGATATCATCCAGACGGAGAAATTATTAGTTGTTTGTTATCAATCAAAACCGATTCTTCAATTGGCGATGGTCGCGGGAGTCGATCCTAACTTTCGGTATTTTGACCTCGCTCAAGCGCATTTCCTCATCAATCCGGAAAAACGTCATGATCTCGACACGATCTGTGAGGAGTTCACCGGGCAGAAGCTTCCCCCGGAAGTTGGCGGGCAGGCAGATCTTCTGGGAAATATGTCCGAAGAGGAGATCGAGTATCATGCGGAAAAAGCTCAGGCGATTCTCCAGCTTTACCCACTGCTCAGAACGCGCATGAATGAACTCCAGGTGGAGCGTCCCTATGATGATCTTGATATCCCACTTATCAAAGTCCTGGCATCGATGGAACTCGAAGGTGTCTCTCTCAACGTCTCTTTCTACAAAGAACTCGAGATTGAATTCAGTAAGCAGATCGACGAGATCGAAACGGAAGTAAAGAAAATTGCCGGAGATAAGGTCAATCTCCGCTCTCCGAAACAAGTCGGGGAGTTACTCTTTGAAAAACTCCAGTTGCCTGTCATTCGGAAAACGAAAACAGGATATTCCACAGACGCTGAAGTTCTACATGAACTGGCAGCGATGAAAGTCAGCCCGATTCCGGAAATGCTTCTTCGTTATCGTGAGGTGGAAAAGTTACTTTCCACTTACGTAAAAGCTCTCCCGCTGATGGTAAGAAGTTCTACGAATAAGATTCATACTCATTTCCAACCAAGTAACGCCGCTACCGGAAGACTTTCCAGTGACAATCCAAATCTTCAGAACATCCCCGCGCGAACGGAAAACGGCCGAAGGCTCAGGAAGGGTTTTGTCCCCTCGAAAGGAAGAGAGCTTCTTTCAGCCGATTACTCGCAAGTGGAATTGAGGCTTCTCGCGCATTTCTCGCAAGATGAGAACATGCTCAAGGCCTTCAGGAATGATCTCGATATCCATAAGCAAACAGCGGCCGAAGTTTTCGAAGTTCCATTGGATCAGGTGACAAAGGATCAGCGTAATGGGGCGAAGGCCATCAACTTCGGTCTCATGTATGGCCAGACAAGTTTTGGGCTTTCTCAGGCGCTTCACATTTCTCAAGGAGAAGCGAAAAAATATATCACCAGCTACTTTAAGAATTTTCACTCTGTGAAAAGTTATCTGGATGGTCTTAAAGAAAAAGCCGAAGACACTGGCTATGCGGAAACTCTTTTCGGAAGAAAACGTGTTCTTCCCGATATCAAATCATCAAATCGTCAGATCAAGGCGATGGCCGAGAGGGTAGCGATCAATAGTCCTATCCAGGGAACAGCGGCCGATATCATTAAACTCGCCATGATAAATATTCAGAAGGCGCTTCACGATCAGAATCTCCAGTCAAAAATGATTCTTCAAGTGCACGATGAATTGATCTTTGATGTGGTTCCGGGAGAGATGGATAGAATGAAGTTTATAGTTCGGGAATACATGGAAAACGCCGTTAACCTCTCGGTCCCTCTCAAAGTGGAGATGGGTACCGGACAAAATTGGTATGACTTGAAATGAAAAAATTTTTGAGTTAGCGCCAGCATTGTCCGATAGGTCCCCCATGAAAAAGCTCATTTTCCTATCGCTTCTTGTTTCAGTTCCCGCCTTGGCCGGCTGGTCAGACAGAGTGAAAACCCATCTACCTGCAAAACTTCAGTCACTCACGATCGGAAAAACTGACCGTGAAAGTGCCAGAAAGACCCTGGGGAAGCCTGACCTTGTGAGAGGAGAAAAGGAATACTCGGTCATGGATGGTTTCAAGTATGCGCTTGAGTTAACCTACGACAAAAATAAACTCACCTCATTTCATTACAACTTTCCTAAAAAAAAGCTCAACATTGAAACGCTTAAATCACAGATCGACCCAAAGCTTTTAAAAGCTTCGGAGAGTGCTCCTCACACCACAATGATGTATCAGGACAAAGAAGGGAAGCTAGAAGTAGAACTCACATCAGGTGATGTGGAAAGCGTCAGGTTCCAATGAAAGTTTTTATTCTCCTCGCTTTTTTTGCATTCTCTGCAGTGGCCGATGAAGATTGCGTGAATTGTCTTCCGGTAGCTCATCACCACGATCATCTCGAAGAGTTTTCCAAGAAGCTCGAGCACTGGAGTGCCAACAACTCACAGGTGATGAATGCTCCTTGCAAGCATAAAACCTTCGATACCGATAAAATGAATCAGGAGCTGACAGCTCTGACTGGTACAAAAGATAAGAAAATCCTCGGCGTGAAATTCAAGGATGAGAATCCTGAACTCCTGCGCGCCTTTAAGAATCTCACAGTCAAAAGCAAACTAGGCTGGCTTGAAAGAATTTTCAATCGGACGGAGCCCGAGATTGATCTTCAGGGTGTGCATGCGCTGAACCCTGCCTGTAACAAAGTTCTCTGTGCCGTTGATAAAATTTGGGGTCAGTACGTTGGTCGAAAAATGCTCTTCATCAACATGAAGTATGGATACAACACTTCTAATATTACGAATAAGAATGCGGCTCCATTTGCAGAGTCGGAAATTAATGACGTCCTGGTGACAATGGAAGATTTGCCTAAGTCCATTATGCCTATGGTGAAAGATAGAAAACTTATCAAGTATCTGCCGGATGAGAAAAATCCGGACAAAGGTCCAACGATCTGGGCCGATTCACGTATTGCCCTTTTCGCTCCGTGGTTTAGAGGTCAGCAAGGCCTCAGGTTTCAAACGCTCGTTCATGAGGTTGGGCACGTCATGCACTATGCCCTTCCCACACAGAAATTTAATGAGTTCAATGCCATGAGTTCATGGGTAAAGGTCGGGGACAAGTGGGAGTTTGATACGATCGGTGCCTGCATGCCTTCGAGATACGCCATGACGAGCCCGATGGAGGATTTTGCAGAATCAACTTCGGCCTATCGCTATAATGGCCGAGCACTTCTCGCTCAATGTCCGGAAAAGTATAACTTTCTGAAAGAGACTGTCTTCAATGGCGTCGAGTACCGGGAAGAATCCCAGTGCGCTGGCAAGTGATTCAACAAAATTTCTAAGCGTCCGATAAATGGTTCATGAAACTAGTCATGGCCCTTTTTCTTTTCTGGACGATGAACGCATTCGCGATGAAATGCGACTGCGAAGTCCGAGTGTTCTCACCCATCACGGGTTCGAATCAAATGGATTCAACACCGCTCAAAGTCTACACGTTGGAAACTTACGATACATATCGCGTGAAAAATCAGCTGCGCTGTCGAGATTTGTGCCTTAAGACTTTTGAAGAAGATCTACCGACGGAAAGAATGACGGCCCTTCTCCTTCTTCACTCTGCCAGACTCATTCGCGAGGGACTTCTGCAATACAACTGCACGGGACTGACGAATCTCAAATATCCCGTGCGAGTAAAGGCGAGTCTCGGAAGACTCAATCTTGGCAACGTCGCAGACCAAACATATGCCGTAAACCACGAAGAACAATGTTTTTAGGTCCTTCTTGATTCCATGTTTTACGTCAGTTTTCGTCTCTCGGTCTTTGAATTTGAAATCAATAAGAACCTAAAATCAGACGACCGGATATCCTGATTCGATCCACAGATCCATGCCCGCATCATTGATACATACCAGGTTAGAGAGGCCCGCATTTGATAAGATATCAAAAGCCGTTTTCGCTCTTCCTCCTCTCTTGCAATGGATATAGATCGTCGAATATTTCCTTAAATCATCTACGAATCCTCCTACCTGATCGACGGGAATGTTGCGGGCATTTTCGATATGACCTGCCTCGAATTCGTCAGGACGCCGAACGTCCAGAATCACTTCATCTTTCTTCAATGATTTGTGCAGGTTATAGAAGTCGATCAGCGGCATGGTCTTATTTGACATAAATGGTCTCCTTGAGCGGGGAAAAGTCAGATTCATCATACAAACACCGATAAGAAACAGGAAGGGGAACTATGCTCTACGCCTTTTTCCTGGTGATTGCCATTGTCTATAACTGGAGAAAGTTCCGCCGCGAGCGGACGGGCTTCCTGTCATCTTTGGTAGATGCGAAGGACAGTAAGCATCGTGAAATGATTCTCTCCCATCACTTTTATATTTTTGTCTTCGAAGCTTTCCTGTCATTTGTCGTTGCGCATTTTATTTCTGAGGGCGCATTTGCAATCGGATTGATCGAGCTTGGCATGGTGTATCTCGTTTTGCTGTTTGCGGGATTTTGGCTCTATCAGTTTTTCATCCGCTATGTAGAAAAACAGACAAATCTTTCCCTTCTTAAGTCTTTCCAGCGCCAGTTGATTCAGGAAGTTCGTGTGAACTTCGCTATCATCCTCCTTCCCATTTTCATTTACTCCGTCATCAACATGACTTTCCAAGATGGAGTGTACGAGGAATGGGGGTCTCTCTGGTTTATTGGATTGGTATTCAACATCATCTTTGTCTCTGTGCTCACCATTACGTGTTCCGTGATCATCATGTTGAGACTGATTCCAAACCGCGAGATCACAGAACCGGAATACCTCGAGATCATCAATAAGCGCCTCGCTGACATTGCCATACCAGATCTTCGAGTGCGTTGGATTGAAACAGATATTAAGAATGCTTTCGTCGTAGGTTTGAAGTTACTTCGTTTTTCAAATCAAACAATGTTCATCGGAAGAAAACTACGTACCACACTGACACTGGCCGAATTTGATGCCGTGATTGCTCACGAGCTCTCTCACGTGGCCAATCGCCATGTTCATAAGCGGATGATCGATCTCGTAAAGAATCTCCTATCCGTTCTCATCGGTGTGGGACTTATCATGATTCTCCTCATCGCCTTCTCGCTCCTCTATTGGGGAGAGGATGCTTCTTTCCATGCAGGGATGACGGCCTCATTCGTTTTCATGGCATGCTTTGCCTGGGTCATTTTTAACTACGCTCTACTTTTTGATACGATCCGTTCTCATGAGTATGAAGCGGATGCCTTTGCTGTCATGAAGCTCGGAGCTGATTTGGAGGCGATGAAGTCGGCGCTCAAGAAACTCTCTGCTCCAGAAGAGATGCCTGATTACCTCAAGGGCAAGCTCAAATCTCATCAGAAGAAAAACTTCTTCCAGCGACATTTCTCCACTCATCCTGATATTGATTCGCGCATCGAGCTGCTGGAGAGAAAACTTGCATTCGGATTACCGTTTAACCATTACGTTTCACCTGCAAAGAAATTCCGCGGAAGAATCGGCTCTCTTATGACCTGGAGAGTTCTTGTTCCGGCATTCACAGCTTTTCTTATTTTTACCGGATATTCCGTCAGCGGTTATCGCGAGGTCCATAGGGCCCGGAGTTTTGTCCAAAAATCTAATAAAGAGCAGATTGTCAAAAGGGAGATAGCGTCTCTCATTAACTCTCGTCCAACTCCACTCAGTCCAAGTCTTATGTACTACATTGTAAAAAAGCAGGACGAAGCGCTGATCGATCACTTCTTGGCCCGGGGAGCAGATAAGGGGCGCACGCTCATTTATGTTTCTCAGACTAAGAACCTGAATCTTCTTAAAAAGTACTACGCCCTCTTAAAAGATCAAATTTCGGATGAAGAGTACTTTATGGTGCTGAAGAAAACAGCAGAGATGAATGATACTGAAGGTTACAGATATCTTGTGAACGCTGATAAATTCGAAGGTCTCGACTCAACCTCTAAACACGATATAGCTCGCATTCACAGCAAGGCGATCCGGAGTCGGGCTCCGGCATCGCTTAGTCAGAAAAAAAAGTAGGATTTTTTTAGATCCAGTTAACGTCGTAGATTGCGTCTGCCTTCAGGTCATCGCTGTTTGACTGGAGCTCAATCGTGTTTCCGGAATCGATGATCATGACAGTCTGGCCATCAGTGATATTCCCTACATCCACTCCGTTCTGATCAACACACTTATCAATCGGCATGGAAGCATCAGTCGCTCCCTTATAGATACATTTCACATCATATGTTTCTGGATCGTCAGCGCGAATATTATAGATGATCGTCACGATTTTCCCGAGAGCATTATTTGAGCGCACTCTCAAGCGATCAGGCAGGAGATACTGGCCTGAGCGTTGAGGAATATAACGCTGGAGTTTTTTCTCGATGGCGAGGATCAGAGTAGGAGATGGTTCCTGATTCTGTACTAGCGGGTTGATCTTCTTTTCTGATTCGGTCATCTTTTTTCCACAACTCATCATGAAGATGAGGGAGAAAAAAGGGCAGAGTTTTCGAGACAGTGCGAGCATAATCCTTCCTTGGAGATGCCTGTAGTAATTGTACCGTGACAACCTATCGGCGCCGGAAGCCCTCCCCTGAAAGGATTTCAAAACCCTGATTTTTAACGCCCCTCATAGGCAGAAATTGCTGGACCCAGACTGATACCAGGGTCGGAATCAAGCACTTGGCCCGAGGGGGAAAGATTTTTTCCTATGGTGACCTTGACACTCGTCCATTCAGACATACATTGTGATGACATAAAAATAGACGTTAATAACTGACTATTGCGCAGCGCTAATTATCTTTTCTTAGGAGGAAAAATATGGAACTGAGACCATTAAATGACCGGGTTGTAGTTAAGAGAATCGAAGAAGAAACAAAAACTGCAGGTGGAATCATTATTCCTGATAATCACAAAGAAAAACCATCTCAAGGTAAAGTCGTTGCCGTAGGGAAGGGCCACCGTCTCGCTAACGGTGAAGTGAAATCTCTCGATGTAAAAGTCGGAGACACAGTTCTTTTTGCTAAATGGGGCGGCGGAACTGAAGTGAAAGTCGGCGGAGAAAATCTTCTCATTATGAAAGAAGAAGAAATTCTCGGTGTTCTTCATTAATTAAAACTCAATTCCATTTGGAGGAATTTATATGTCAGCTAAAGAACTCAGATACTCAGAAACAGCTCGCGCTTCCATCCTCGCCGGTGTGAACGCTCTGGCTAACGCAGTTAAAGTAACTCTCGGTCCTAAAGGCCGTAACGTAGTTATCCAGAAAGCTTTCGGCGCTCCAGCGATCACTAAAGATGGTGTTTCTGTAGCTAAAGAAATCGAACTCGAAAACGCTTTCGAAAACATGGGCGCTCAGCTCGTGAAAGAAGTTGCTCAGAAGACGAATGAAGATGCTGGTGACGGCACAACCACTGCAACGGTTCTCGCTCAGGCGATCTACCGCGAAGGTGTTAAACTCGTCGCTGCCGGTCACAACCCAATGGACCTGAAGCGCGGTGTGGATCTCGCTACTGCGAAAATCATTGAAAAACTCAAATCAATGTCTAAGAAAATCGACACGACTGAAGAGATCGCTAACGTGGGAACAATTTCTGCCAACAACGATTTCGAAATCGGGAAACTGATTTCTCAGGCGATGGAAAAAGTTGGTAAAGAAGGCGTCATCACAATCGAAGAATCGAAAACAGCGACAACAGAACTTGAAGTTGTTGAAGGTATGCAATTCGACCGTGGTTATGTTTCTCCCTACTTCGTGACAAACGCTGAGAGAATGGAAGCGACTTTCGAAAATCCATATATCCTCATCACAGATAAGAAAATCTCTTCTATGAAAGAGCTTCTTCCTACTCTTGAGAAAGTTGTTCAGACTTCACGCCCACTCGTCATCATCGCTGAAGACGTTGAAGGTGAAGCCCTCACGACACTCGTTGTGAACAAACTCCGCGGTTCTCTGAACGTGGCCGCTGTGAAAGCTCCAGGTTTCGGTGACCGTCGTAAGGAAATGCTGAAAGATCTCGCTACGCTCACAGGTGGACAGGTTATCTCTGAAGAGCTCGGCATGAGCCTTGAGACAGTGACTCTTCAACTTCTCGGAACTTGTAAGAAGATCAACATCGACAAAGAAAACACCATGATCGTTGATGGTGCCGGTAATAAGAAAGAAGTAGACGCCCGTGTCGCTGCTATCCGTGCTCAGATTGCTGAAACGACTTCAGATTACGACAAAGAAAAACTTCAGGAACGTCTGGCGAAACTCGCTGGCGGTGTTGCAGTTATCCGCGTAGGCGCACCAACTGAATCAGAAATGAAAGAGAAGAAAGACCGCGTAGAAGATGCACTCAATGCAACTCGCGCTGCTGTTGAAGAAGGTATCATCGTTGGTGGTGGTGCTGCTCTCCTTCACGCTGTTTCAGCTCTCGAAGGTCTGAAAGGTGCTAACGAAGAGCAGACTGCGGGTATCAAAATTATCCGTCGTGCTATCGAAGAGCCTATCCGTCAGATCGCGTTCAACGCAGGTGTTGATGGTTCTGTGGTCATTAACAAAATCCAGGAATCTAAGAATGCTAATTGGGGTTACAACGCTCGCGATGATAAATTCGAAGATCTCGTTAAGGCCGGCATCATCGATCCAACTAAAGTGACTCGTTCTGCTCTCCAGAACGCTGCTTCAGTTGCAGGGATGATGTTAACTACTGAAACGATGATCGCTGATCTTCCTAAGAAGGATGATCATGGTCACGCCGGAGCTGCTGGTATGGGCGGCATGGGTGGAATGGGCGGCATGGGCGGCATGATGTAAACCTGCCTTTGGCTAAATCGTTCTTAATAAAGAGGGTCCCTTCGGGGACCCTTTTTTTTTGGAATTTCTTGCCGGTGTCATTAGGCCTCCTGTGACAGAGGCATAGGGCCAGCACGCCTCTGAGAAAATTCATCCTTTAATATTGTTGAGTTACCTTTCGCACCTAACTAGATTGCTCCTGATAGTAAAAAAGAGTGTTTACGCTCTCGAGTCGTTGGCACTAGCCATGCAATCATACTGATAACAAAAGCTGAGAATGGATTCACAGCTTGGGTATCCGAAGCCAGGGAGTTGGCAATGAGAACAGCACTTTTACTGTCTCTTGTGTTTTTTTCGATGAATGTTTGGTCTACGGTCACGGTTGACCAGCTTGACTGCCCGACACAGTTCGAGGGCAAGGTTAAAGAAATCATGGATGAAGTGGGTCCATCAAACCCTCTCTCCACTCAAAAAGTGATTTTCGATAATCAAGCGACACTCAAAGGAAGTGCAGGGGAAACAGTGACTCTTGATGTCTTAAAGCACGGTCCTTTCGAAGTCAAAGCAGGTGAGGATTACCTGGTACAGATGAGAGGGACAAAGCTTTGCTGGATAGAGAAGATCTAAAACATTTTTCAGGATGAAAAACGTATGTGGATGAAATTTATTCTCTGCCTTTTACTCACAACTCCTGCCTGGGGATACAAACTGACTCAGGATTTTGTGAATGGATTTTACTGGCAAAGATTACCAATCAATATCACTGTGGTGGAAGCAGATGCCACGTTGAAATCGAAGCTCGAATTTCTTTCCCGCGCCGCTGTTCAAGAATGGGAGAGTTCTTCAGGTCTGGATCTCTGGGATACGACAAATTCAGGAACGAGCAATATCATCCGCTGGTCAAAAAACTTTGCCGCTGAAACTAAGATGGACCCAGCTTCGGTACTTGCTGTTGCTATCCGGTATACGAACGGTCCCTATTTCGCGAAGACGGAAATAATCATCAACGGTAACCATGTCTATAATCAGCAAAACAACTATCTCCTGACGACACTGACCCATGAGTTGGGACATACGATGGGACTTGATCATTCTGATGTAGGAGACGCTGTGATGGCCCCTTCACTCCAGCTCAATTCCTCTGGAGTGCGCCAGGATGACGTTAGAGGTATGGATGATGCGGTTTCTCAAACTATCTATCGACAGGAAACTGGTTACGTCTCTCCACTCGCTTACTCAAATGAGGAAAAGAGCACGTCTCCCTTGTCTTGCGGAACTGTTGCTTCAACGACCGCAACAAGCCCATTAAATGGTCTCCTGTCTCTTGGAACAGGAATCCTGATTGGATTTGTCAGACGAATCCGCAAATGGATTAAGAACCTTTTCTAAATGCCGAAACGGGGGTTATGGAAACAAACCAGCCCTTTATTTTCTTTCTCACATTAGACGGCAAACTTCCGGAACAATACTATCTTTTTGACCGGATTTTCAAAGAATCCCTTTTCATTCTTGTTCCTGTTCGTGTTGACCAACTTCAGCAACTCGTCGCCTCAACTGAACAGACACATGTCATGGTGATTAGCTGCATTTCCAGTTTCCGGGAATTTCGTTTGTTCAATGAGAAGGTAAGAGGAATTTTGAAATACGTTCTGAAGTCTCGCAGACTTTCGTTTTTTGAATTCTCCAGTTTCTCGAGACTCAATGATTCAAGAAACTACAGCCTTTTGAAAAATTATTACTTCATCAAGAATCCAGTTGATGCCCGCCTAGTGGCCGAAAGAATGATCGCATTTCACCAGGCAAAATCAGAAAAAAGTCAGATATGGCCTGGTGGACCTAAGTCGATGCTGTCCGGAGCCGCATGAAAAGCAAGCACGACGAACAGACACAAAGAGTCCTTCTTCTGATCAAAATAGATGCTAATAATCTTTATGGCCGGATCAAGGATCGAAAAGCAGAGTATCTTGAGATCTTTGCCTTGAGACGCACGCGCGCCCATTTTCCAAAAATATTTAACAATCGATATGAGACGACATCCATTATGGATCTCTCTCATTGCGGACCGGAACTCATCGCCCTCCTGGACGAGTATTATTCGAAGGCCGAAGAAATGAACTGGTATTTATTTTCAACAGAAGACATGCCTGGGACAGTGGAAGCCTATATCGATCGCAGGATTAAAAAAATGGGTAAGCTCCTTGATACCTTGAATGTGTTCCTTAGCACAGAATTGGGTGTGGACGAGACTCCGGATATGCCAGAGCCCAGCCCGGCTTATTTTTATGATGAGAGTTCTGAAGAGCTCTTTCCAGAAACTCCTGAGGATGATACTCCTACTCAAGACACATGAAATTTTTAACAGCCTTAATCCTTATTCTGGTTTCTGGTCTGTCGCACGCCCGCGACCCGATTTCTGGTAATCGTTATCAACAGCTTTCCGGGATGAAGATTCAGGGCGACGCTAAAGACCAATGGGACAAACGCTACTCACGTCCTTCATTCGTTTTCGGCAAATCACCTGTGAGATTCCTTGCTGAGAATTATCAATATATACCTTTTGAAGGTACAGTTCTCGACATGGGGATGGGTGAAGGCCGTAACGCTGTATTTCTTGCGCAGAAAGGTTATCGGGTTACGGGTATTGATATTAGTTCTGTTGCGGTAAAAAAGGCTTATATGCTCGCCGAAGAGTTTGGCGTGAAATTTAAGGGCGTCGTAGCGTCACTGAATGAATATAAAATCGCACCAGGCTCATTCGACGCGATCGCATGCTTCTACTATGTGGATCGATCTCTGATTGAGAAGATGAAAACCTGGTTGAAACCGGGCGGAGTCCTGATTTATGAAGCTTATACCGTTCGTGAAGTGAAAACGAAGAAGGCCCCAGAGTATAATCCTGATTACTATCTGAAAGAGCAGGAGCTCCTCCACATGTTCTCGGGAATGCGCGTTCTGAAGTACGAAGAGCCGATGCACGAGAAAGAGTTTCGCTCAAGTATTATCCTGATGAAAGAATAATCCCCTCTCTTTCCTTCCCAAAAAATCATCCTCTGGCATAATAAAATCAATGTCTAAGTTGATCTTTTTTCTTTTGATTTTAATTGTGATGGAGGCCTTCGCCTTCGGTCCTCTTCCGTCTCCGGAAGATGAGAACGCGCGGTTTTTTTCAGGCCGGGTTGCCCGTTCCAACTCTGTCGCAAAACTGATCCGTATCCGGACAGATTTCGCCAACATCAAGTTCCTCAATCGAAGCGACCGTATCGAATTCTGGAGCGAGTCTTATCCCGCATTTCGATGCCGTGGCCTAATCGAAGGCAGAACAAACGATTATTTCTTGATCAAGATTCCGGATTTCGAAAAATGCCTGCGTTCTGTTCATTTCACGACGGGTTCTTATCTTCACTTTGAAAGTGCGGACCTTAATCAATCCGTAAATCTCGCTAAAGAAGTAGTGACGATCCTTCAGAAGAAGAGACTCGCTATGAAGGCGAAGAAAACTCGACACCAGCGGGACCTTGATGGTCACGTTGATAGAGTCGATGTGGTGAACAAACGCTATGAGATCCTTCGCCAGAAGCTTGAAATCGAATGGCAAAAAGAACTCGCCTCACTCGAAGAGGATAAGTCCCGTACTTATGCTGAATTCAAGAATGCAGAAGCAAGACTTAATGAGATTGATACGAAGCTTGAGGCTTACCGGATTGAAGATAATAATCTTAAGCTCGACCGTTGGTCGCTTGATCCCGCTCTCTACATTAGAAAATAAATTTAAGGAGTCCGCATGTCACATAAGGTTTTTAACCTCGCTCTTCTCGTTATCGTCCTGGGTTTCATCGGCTGTAATAATAAGTCGGGAAAATCCGGCAAAGCCATTTATCTGAACATCGGTGGAGAACCAACGACCCTGAACCCGCTTGCCTCATCAGACGGTTATTCTTCAGCCGTTCAGGGATATATTTTCGAAAGTCTTCTCAGTCGTGATCTTGATACCTACGAATGGAAGTCTGCGCTTGCGACAGAATGGGAAATCTCACCGGATAAGAAAGTGTTCACATTCAAATTGAGAAAAGACGTGAAGTGGCACGACGGGAAGCAATTCACTGCTCATGATGTGAAATACTCCTACGATGTTATTTATACAGACGACTACAAAGCTGTCCAGATTCGTCCCTATTACGATGCGGTGAAATCTGTCACAGTCATTGATGACTTCACTGTCCGGTTCGAAGTGAAGGATGATTACTTCCTGAACTTTGATGTCTGCGCAGGCATCGAAGTTTTGCCGAAACATTTTTACTCAGACCCTGCTAATAAAAAGGAGTTTGGTAAGAAGCTTATTGGTACTGGGCCGTACATGTTTACGAAGTACGATAAAGGTCAGAAGATCATCCTCGTAAAAAATCCTGACTGGTGGGGGATCACTGATCCGAATGAAAAAGAAACTAACCTGATTCCCAAAATGGTCCTTCGTTTTTCTGCTGAAGAAAACGTAAGCCTCGAGCTCCTTAAAAAAGGTGACATCGATTTCCTCGGTCTTCGTCCTGAGGGGTTCGTGAAAAAAACGATTGGAGCCGTATGGGATGAAAAAGTCGTTAAAGTGAAAACAGAGAACAAAACTCCCAAGGGATATAATTTCATTGCATGGAATTTTAAGCATCCGATTTTGAAAGACCGCGATGTCCGTAAGGCACTCTCGATGCTTGTGAACAAGCCTCTCATGCTTGAGAAGTTTGAGTACAATCTCTCTGAACCTGCGACGGGTCCAATTTATGTTCAGTCTGATTACGCCAATCATGACGTGAAACCCGTTCCTTTCAATCCGAACGAAGCCCTTCAGATTCTGAACGCCGCCGGCTGGAAAGATTCTGATAAAGACGGAATTCTCGACAAGATGGTCGGAGGAAAGAAAACTCCGCTATCTCTCACTATTCTTGATCCTTCACCCGACTTCATGAAATACCTCACTGTTTACAAGGAAGACGCTAGTAAGATTGGTGTTGATATACAAATCAAGAACGTTGAGTGGAACTCATTTGTGAGTCTCCTTGATTCACGTAAGTTCGAAGCGGTTCGCATGGCCTGGGGTGGAGGTGGAGTTGAAACTGACCTCAAGCAAATCTGGCACACTAGCTCTGGTCTTGGAACGGGCTCAAATTTTATCAGTTACTCTAATACTGAAGTGGATCGCCTCATCGATGAAGCGAGAAAGCTTTATGAAAAAGAAAAGCGCATGCCGCTTCTTCAGAAAGCTCATAAACTGATCGCCGAAGACTATCCTTATGTCTTCTTTACCAACATGAAATACTCACTCTATGCACACACGAAACGTGTAATGAAGCCCAAAGACACCTTCGTTTACGGCATCGGCCAGGTATATTGGAAGATTGAATAGATGCTTAAGTATTTCATTCGCCGGTTGTTAATTCTTGTTCCGACACTTCTGGGTGTAACGGTCGTCGTTTTCGCCATTATTAACATGGCGCCAGGCGGACCTATTGATCAGAAGCTCCAAGAGATCAGATTCGGTGCCGGTGAGACAATGATGGAAGGAGCGTCCAGGCATGGTCAGGCATCGCAGGGTGTTCCGGATGAAGTTCTTGCTGCCTTAAAGAAGCAATACGGTTTTGATAAGCCGATGCATATCCGATATTTCATCTGGCTCAAGAATATCGTGACACTCAATTTTGGTGAGAGTTTTACCTACGAAGAACCGGTCGTTGATGTCATCGTGAGTAAATTTCCTGTCTCTCTCCAGTTCGGGATCATTTCGCTTATCCTGAGCTACCTGATTTCAATTCCATTGGGGATAGCGAAAGCAATCAAGAATGGATCGTTCTTTGATATGTCCTCGAGTATCGTTCTGTTCATTTTGTATTCAATTCCCTCATTTATGCTAGCTATTCTCCTGATTGTTCTCTTTTCTGGTGGAAGCTTCTGGGAAATTTTCCCGGTGGGTGGGATTCAGTCAGAAATGTTTGATGAACTTTCGGGCTGGGAACAGTTTCTTGACCGAGTTCATCACTTCACCTTGCCACTTATCTGCTACACAATCGGATCGTTCACGAGCCTCACCGTACTCATGAAAAACTCCATCATCGAAGAGATTAAGAAGGATTACATTCGCACTGCCCGCGCCAAAGGGCTGGAAGAAAAAGTCGTCTATATGAAGCATGCCCTGAGGAATGCCTTGATTCCGATTGTCACAGGCCTCGGTGGTTTTCTTTCTGTCTTCTTTGCCGGCTCACTACTCTTGGAAACTATTTTCCAGCTTGATGGAATTGGCCTCCTCTCATACAAGAGCATTCTCTCGCGCGATTACAACGTGATCATGGGTCTTGTGTTCATCCAGAGTGGCCTCTTTCTTCTGGGTAATGTGATCTCCGACTTCGCCTACGTCCTCGTTGATCCAAGGATTGATTTCACATGATTGAAACCCTGATCAAGAACGACGAAACATTGAAGAAGTGGAGACGTTTCAAGGCAAGAAAGCTTGCCGTAGTTTCCGTATGGGTGATTCTTACTTGTTGCTTTGTGAGTTTTACGGCTGAGTTCTGGGCCAACAGTAAACCGCTCTATCTGAAGTATAATGACCAAACATATTTTCCGGTCTTCACATCCTACCACCCTTCAGATTTCGGTCAGGCCGAAGCAGTGGTGATGGACTATCGCTTGCTTGAACTCAATGAAGAACGTGGTGATAGGGCTATCTGGCCTTTGATTCCCTGGAACCCTTATGAATCGAATAAAGAAGTGGCCTCTTACCCATCTGAACCGACTTCTGAAAACCTGATGGGCACTGATGACCGTGGCCGCGATATCTTTACGCGTCTCATGTACGGTCTTCGATACTCAGTGATTTTTTCCATCCTCGTCTGGATTCTGACCTTCGTTGTGGGGACTGTGGCGGGTGGAATTATGGGGTACTTTGGTGGCCGCGTAGACTTCTGGGGACAGCGGATTGTGGAAATCCTATCGACAGTTCCGCAGTTCTTTCTTCTCATTATCATCATTTCTATTTTCAAGCCGACACTTCTTCTTCTTGTTCTCTTATCAAGCATCTTTGGCTGGATCAGTATTTCTTATTACATCCGCGGTGAGTACCTGAAAAACCGGAAGAAAGAATTCGTTGAAGCGGCCCGAGCACTGGGAGCCGGTCACATCCGTATCTTTTTCCGTCATCTCCTTCCGAACTCTTTTTCCCCAATCATTACCTTTTCGCCATTTGTTATTGCGGGAAACATTGTCAGTCTCGCCTCTCTCGATTATCTTGGCTTCGGCTTAACTCCTCCCACTCCAAGCTGGGGAGAGTTACTTAACCAGGCACAGAAGCATTTTACGATTGGTTGGTGGCTAGCAGTTTATCCGTCACTCGCTTTGTTTCTCACTCTCACCATGCTCTCATTAATTGGTGAAGGGGTGAGGGACGCCATGGACCCCAAGGATTAGAATGAAAAGCACATCACTGAAACTAGTAGACTTCAAAGACTCTATCTTTGGCGTAATCTCCCGCCTTGCCCGCGAACACCAAGCAGTGAACCTCGGTCAAGGCTTCCCTGATTTTGATGGCGCGCAGTTTATGAAAGATCTTGTTACTCAGAAAATGGCCGAAGGTCATAATCAGTACGCTCCTTTTCACGGGACTCACAGTCTCCGCACGGAAGTTTCTCATTACTACAAAAAATTCTATCAACTAGATTATGACCCTGAATCTCAGGTCTCTATCACTGTTGGCGCCACGGAGGCGATTTACTTGGTGATCACCGCCCTCACCAACCCGGGTGACGAAATCGTTGTTCTTGAGCCATTTTATGACTCCTACGTCGCTTCCATCAAAATGAGCGGAGGCGTACCGGTGCCAGTCACCATGCATGCTCCAGAATTCCGCATCGACAAAGCTGAGCTTGAAAAGGCCATCACTCCCCGAACTAAAATGATTATTCTCAATAACCCTCATAACCCATCCGGAAAGGTTTGGGAGAAAGAAGAATTGCAAATGATCGCAGACCTTGCTGAAAAGCATGATCTCTATATTCTTTCTGATGAAGTTTATGAGTTCCTGGTTTTTGACGGCGCCAAGCATATCCCCACTGCGACACTTGCTGGTATGAAAGAAAGAACAATTACGATTTCAAGTGCCGGTAAAACTTTTGGTCTGACTGGCTGGAAAATCGGCTGGATCTGCGCTAATCCGGAAATCTCGCGAGTCTGCCGGCTGGTCCACCAGTACGTGACCTTCTCGGTTTCCACTCCCATGCAGGAGGCTGTCGCTGAGGGCTTAAAGAAACTCCCCGAATATCTTCCGGGATTCGTTTCTCTCTATAAAGGGAAACGCGATTTCTTTTATGCTGAAATGAAGAAGCTCGGCTTTGAATTCGCTAGTCCGCGTGGCACTTACTTCATGATGGTGCCTATCACGAAAAAAACAAGACTCTCTGATGTGGATTATGCTCTGGAACTTATAAAAGATAAGAAGGTTGCGACTGTTCCCCCCTCGGCTTTCTATCTCAAATCAACCGAGGGCTCACAGTTTCTCCGCTTCTGTTTTGCCAAAAAAGAAGAAACGCTGAAACAGGCTATTGCGAACTTATCGCCTGGAGCGTGATTTTAGTCACAAGGGTCTTTCCTTCGCGACTATATTTCACATTCACTTGATCTCCGATTTTTTTTGTTTCCAGCACTTGATAAATGTCATCGAGGCTGTTCACGTTTTTGCCATCCACCGCGAGAATAATATCTCCGATATAAACGCGCCCGAATTTATCTTGGGTCATACCTTTGAGTCCTGCTTTAGCGGCTGAGCCCCTTTCGTCAATATAGGAAATGATGAGACCTTGATTTTTTCCAGTAAGTCGGCTCTTCATTGAATCCGGAACAATTCCAATTCCAAGACCCGGACGGATGACTTTCCCATGCTGAATCAGCTGCGGAACAATCTGCTTAATCGTATCAACGGGAACTGCGAACCCAAGTCCTGCGCTTGATCCTGAGGTCGAGAAAATAACAGTGTTCATCCCAATCAGGTTTCCGGAAGAGTCGAGCAGTGGTCCACCAGAGTTCCCCATATTAATCGCAGCATCTGTCTGAATCATGTCATTAATTTTTACGCCGCCAATCCCATCGATCTTTCTTCCAAGAGCCGAAATCACACCTGTTGTGAGAGTATAATCCAGACCGAAAGGGGAACCGATCGCAAAAGAATATTGGCCAACTAATAACGTCTTTGATGTTCCAGTCGAAATGGGTGAAAGCTTGAGCGGTTTTTCATCAAGCTTAAGGACCGCTATATCTTTTTCGGGAGCCGTCCCGACAAGTTTTGCCTGATACTGTTTCGGATCATTATAGAACGTAACGACGAAGTTATTTCCTCCCTGCACGACATGGAAATTTGTCACAATGTGACCGGACTCATCCCAAACAAATCCTGATCCTTGCCCTTGAGGAACTTCCACTTCTCCGTAATAGAAATTCTTAGCTAATTTGATATTAGATACGTTGACCGTGCTCGGAACAGCGCGCCTGTAAATGTCGATGGTTTTGGTCTCAACAGGCAACAAATCTGCTGCGAAACCAGCTGAAGAGAAAAGGAGAACCAGTATAAGGAAGATGGCTTTCATGAGACCCCACTTTTGACTGTGCTTAGCGCAGTCAGTATAATCCCATTACAAAATAATCCCAAGAGGAAACCCGATGACGACCATTGCCAATACTCCAGAGATCAAGTTCTTCAACCGGGGAGCTGGTCAAATTGAGACGGAAAAAGTCTACGGGGATAAATTTATCCGCTTTATGTATGGCTCCGTTGCTGGGCAAAAATTAGGCGGTCTCTTGACTCATAAGTATTTCAGTCAGGCCTATGGTGCACTTCAGGACCTTCCTTCGAGTCACCGAAAAGTCCGTCCTTTTATTGAAAAATTCAATATACCCATTGATCAGTATGAACCGGGAACTCGCCCTTCAGATGATCCTCGCGATTCGTATAAATCATTTAATGAATTCTTTGTTAGAAAATTTCGTATGGGTCAGAGAAATTTTGTCTCTGATCCAAATCGAATGCCCGCATTTGCAGAGGCCCGCTATGTGGGATTCGACGTGGTGGAAGAAACGAAAACATATCCTGTAAAAGGTCAGTACCTGCAGGCGAAGAATCTTGTCGGGAATGAACAGATTGCTAAAATTTTTGAAGGCGGACCTCTTTTAATTGCTCGTCTTTGCCCTGTAGACTATCACCGCTACCACTACCCTGATAACGGAAAGGTGATGGATCACTTTCGAATACCTGGTGTTTACGATTCAGTGAACCCACTTGCTCTCAAACAAAAAAATCAGATCTTCATCGAAAACGAACGCTATACTTCTATTCTTCAAACGGAAAATTTCGGTCGCATTGCTTACATCGAAGTGGGAGCTATTTGCGTGGGGAAAATTGTTCAGTCTCATCGCTGGAATAAGCCCTTTATGAGAGGCGAAGAGAAAGGTTACTTCCTCTTCGGAGGTTCAACAGTGATTGTTCTCGGTGAGAAGGGGGCCTGGAAGCCCTCAGCTGATGTCATGAAAAATACAGCAGCTGGAATTGAAACGTACTTGAAGTTGGGAGAGGAAGTCGCCGTTAGAAACTAATTTTCGCCATCACTGGGTAGTGATCTGATGGATATTTCCCATCCTGAGAACTCTTATCCATTTCGGATTTCAGAACTTTTATTTTGGGATCAACCAGAATCCAGTCGATGCGCTTTCCATTTGGAACTTCCCCCTGAAATGCATGATGGGAACTTTCTTCCTTGGAATGAAAAAGTTTCCATGTATCCTGAAGTTCAAATTCTCTTTCAAGATGTTTCCTGACTTTTCCTTCCGGGCCTTCGTTAAAATCACCCATCATGATTAAAGCATCTTTGTCGTTCCAGAATTTTCTAACTTCTGATGAGAGAACCCTAATCTGGCCGAGTCGGGTTTCTTCCTTCACGTGATCGAGATGTGTATTTACGACCCATAAATCATTCTGCGAATTGACCGGCTGAATTTTCATCCACGTCATGAGTCGGGGAAAAGCGCTGTCGAAAGAGCGACTTCCTGCTATATCCGGTGTTTCTGAGAGCCAAATGTCTTCGCTCTTCATTTTCTCAAAATGGTTCTTCCTGATAAAGAACGTGGGATACATCCTTTCGCCAATCCAGGAACGATGATCGTCAACAAGTTCATAATCTGGTAGAAGTGAATTCAAATCTTGCAGCTGATGAAAGCGCCCTTCCTGGGTAGCAATGATATCGGGTGAGTGTGAAAGAAGAGTATCACTTAAAAAAATCCGCCGATGTGACCATGAATTGGTCCCATCGGCAGGATTATCAAATCTGATATTACAGGTGACTAGAGTCAGGTCCATAGAACTAGTTTAAGCTTAATCCTCCAGCTTCTCAACGTAGGTATCAATTCTCATCGTAAAATGACCCTCTTCGTTAGTCTGAACACCCGGTGAGCTACGTCTGGGAATGCTATCGCATTCCCATTGATAAATTCCGGTAGTTGAGAATGTTGAAGCGGGACGGTTGGGCATTGTGATCTGAAAGTGTTGGTCCTGAGAATCCAATAGTAACTCCAGATATGGACCTTCTTCATCCAACGCCCCGTAGGCAGAGTTTTCCAGATCAATTACTGAGAGAGCTTTGGTTTCAGTCTGAACCTGAAGGGTATTCAAAATTTCTTCGCCGGTTAATGTTGTTGTCCCTAGTGAGTTGGCAGTTCTCATCCAGCGTAGACAAGGAGAAGAACCTTCTCGACCGCTCCCTGTACGGTATCTTTGAGTGCTTTCAACAAAATTAAACATTTCCTTAGTTCCTCTGATTTTGAGAAATAATCGTGATCCCTGGGATTTGGTTAAGTTAAAAGTTTTCACTGCTTTCCCATTTAATCTTTGTATCTCCTGAGTAGTCTTCACAAAATTCGTTTCCATTTCCTGAGAGATATCTTTCTCCGAAGCCCTGATGACTACTTTATCCTTTTCTCCTAAACTTCTTATCCACCAGTCTTTATTTTCATCGACCCAGCCAAGTCCATGCTTTTCCTCGATGTTTCTTGCCAGAGGAATATTTTTTAATCGAAGAAAACGTTCAAAAGAAAGTTCATGAGAAACATAGTAAACGTTTGTCGACTTTCCATCGTTCCAGAAAACTCGATAAGTCCTCTGACGAACTGTGGAGCTTTCAGAATGAGGAGCAATCATTGCTGCTCTCTTGAGAGTTAATGAAGTCTTACTTTCTAATAAATCTCTTATTTCACTTCCTGATAAGCTAAGAACTTTAACTGAAAGATACGTCCCTAGCGAGACATCCCCCAGTGCAAGGTACTCAGGAGTCTCCTGAGTAGGATGAAAACGTACTGTCGTCATATAAGTTTTGTCTGGAAAGTCCATCGTGGCATCGCTGGAAAGTATCCTCATCTTGGACCATTCAGAAAAATGATCTTCCAGCTTAAGAAGGTCGCTTCGCTTGGTGAGAAGATTGTAACTGATTTTATGAAGGTTACTTTCATTGGATAATTCAACTGTCACAAGTCTCGTGCCTTGTCTGAAGGTAAGAGTGGCCTTCACTTCGGCAAAAGGTTTTATATTCGCCGTGTATTTATCCAACTCATTTTTTTCTTCAAGGTAGTTAAGTATTTGGTCACCGTCACTGTCACCAACGTCTCGGGCCGGAGGATTTTTTTGACCGCAAGAAACGATCAGCATGAGTATGAGCCATTTCATACTATTTACCTCTGATCATTTGATGCATAAGTGTGCTGACTTCACCGACTCCCCAAAAGACCACTTTTCTGTCTTTGAGAGGTACGATGGGCTCGGCTTTTTTGTGGGCATCTAATAAAAATGTTTCCAGGTTTGAGAGCATCGCTAAAAAAATCTTCTCGTCTCTCGAATCCATGGCAATCTTTGCGAATTTAAAGTTTCTTCCTTCGGGTTGATTCAGAACGGCTTCGATGATTTCCATGGACTCTGCCAGCTTGGCATTCATTCCGTTGATCTCTTCCTGAATAAGAGGGGAGAGATTGTCCGAGATTCTGTATCTCATGCCATCCGTAGCAATAATTCCTCTGATAATCAGGGCCTGCAGAATATTGAAGCAGACATTCTCATGAAGACCGGATTGAAACTGGACTTCATCGTAGGTCAGGGATTTCTTTCCAAGACATTCAAGGACTGCTCTTTCAAGTGATGATAAACCTTTCATATATCTCCTAAGCGATACTTGCGTTTGAATAGTCGTTTCTGATGTACATGCGACTGAAGCTACGGGCCTTAACCTTTCTTTGAACATAGTCAGTCACTTTTGCGAGTTCTTCATTCGTGAGGATGGCCCCCGCCGATTCCACGGCCTCCGAGAGAAGAGACATGTTCGGATTCTCAGCGATTCGAATGTTGATTGCAGATTCAAAGGCCTCGAGTTCTCCGACCTTCATGGTCTTGCCATTGAAGAGCCGGAAAACGCGGGTGATCTGGATGCCAGTACGGGCTGAAGTTTCGCGAAGAGTTTCTTGCGGGAAGTATTGGCGGTAACGGGAAAGTGTTTTCTTCTGTAGGGACATGAGCAACTCCTTGTTTGGTAAGTTGCTGACCCTAAAGCAAGTGCCATGCCAAACTAAAACTGGAGTTGGTTATCCTGGAGAATCCGGTAGAAAGCAGAGGAAGAGATTTTAAGTTCCTTGATACAGGCTGTAATCTTTCCATTATTCCGTTTCATTGATTCTTCGACGGCTCGTTTTTCAAGTTGGGAGATGAGTGAGCGGAGTCCGTGCTCCTTCACATAGTCCTCCCAGCCCTCACTGATGTTAGTTGGTGTTGCGGATGTCGAAAGTGATTGTTTTGCGAAGACTGCATCGATGATCCCTGTCGCAGATTGAGAGAATCTCTCGCAGACTTTTCGGAGTTCACGGACGTTACCCGGCCAGGAATGCTTCTTCAGGACTTCAATAGCGTCCTGTTTAATCACAAATCTTCTTGGAGAATTCGTCTGGAATTGTTTCACGAGAATATCCAGATCGTTGATTCTTTCCTGCAAAGGTTTCATTCGGAATCGGAAGCCGCTGATACGGTAAAAGAAATCTTCGCGGAACTCTTTGTTTTTTATTTTTTCTGATAGGTTCTCGCAAGTCGCGGTGATGAGTGTGAATTCTGAACGAATAGGTTGAGTGCTGCCGACTGGGTAGAACGTTTTTTCATCGAGCGCCTTCAAAAGTTTCTGCTGCATGGAAAGCGACATAGTTGCCACTTCGTCGAGGAAAAGTGTCCCACCATGCGCCTGTTTCAGTTTTCCTTCTTTCTTCTGATCTGCTCCAGTAAAGGCACCTTTTTCGTGACCGAATAATTCACTTTCCATAAGCTGTTCCGAAAGTTCCGAGCAGTTAAGATGGACAAGATTGGCCTCGGGAGTGGTCATCTCATGAATCAGTTTTCCAAGTAAGCTTTTACCCGTACCCGTAGGTCCTTCGATAAGAAGCGTCTGGTTTTTCCAGTTGATTTCGAATAACCGCTGGAGCTCAAGAATGAGATCGATATCCTGGGTGATAAAGTCATTGGTGATGAACTTTTCAAAACGCGCGTTTTTCGCCATCAAGAACTTCTGAATATAGATTGGAAGCTGATCTTTCAGTTTGTGTTTTGAAAGATAGTGCCGGGCGCCAAGCGTATACGCTTTCTCAATCACATCGTCTTTTTCATAGGAGCTTACGACGATACAGTGGGAACCGCGTTTAACGATCTCAGGAATGATTTCGACCCCTGACCCGTCACCTAGTTCAATGTCGGTGATAACAATGTCGTAAACGTAGTTTTTGAGCTTCTCTCGTGCCTCGGGGACATTGGTGGCTTCCTCGACCACACCAAACGGCTGCAGTATTTCCCGCAGGTTGAGTCGTGAGTATTTATCATCTTCAATGATAAGAATGGAGAGGCGCGCTTTCATGAGAATCATTTATGCCTTCGGTGTTCGGAATTCAAATGTTGAATTCCGAATCCGAATATTTTACAGTATTCGAGACACAGGAAGGTCATAAAGCATGAGAATCATAATAAGCGATTCTACCCAAGAAGCGGTAAGGACAGTGGCATCGATGGTGCTCGAGCGAATTTCTTCGCATCCGAATTCAGTGATTGGACTTGCGACCGGTAAAACCATGGAGCCTGTTTACGAGACTTGGGCGCAGCTCGCTTCAGAAAAAAAGATCCCTCACGAGAAATGCTTCTTTTTCATGCTTGATGAATATCTGGGCCTTCCGGCTAATCATCGTGGAAGCTTCAGGGCCTATATTGAGAAGCGAGTTCTCACTCCTCTTAAACTTCATGCTGATCAATTTGCTTTTCATCCGGTTCTCGCTGGAGTTGATGAAGCAGCTCAACATTATGAACAATCATTGAAAGAAGCTGGCGGAGTCGATTTACAGCTTCTCGGTATCGGTGGAAATGGCCATGTCGGATTCAACGAACCGGGGTCACTTAAAAATTCACGCACTCGTTTAGTGGAACTGACTCCAGAGACCATCAAGGCCAATCAAGGTGATTTTCCTCATGGGGATATGCCAACGCGGGCTCTTTCCATGGGAATTGAAACAATATTTGAGGCAAAGAAACTTGTGATGCTGGCTACGGGTAAATCGAAAGCCGATGCGATTAAGTATCTTCAGAATCATCATGATGATCCCAAATGTCCGGCAACATATCTCAAAGATCATCCCAACTTTATTGTTGTGCTTGATCCGGATGCCGCTTCAAAAATTAATCTTAAAATTTAAGGATCTCGCCCAGGTCAGCAAGATTTGAAAGAAATGAAGTCGTGAGCTTCATGTCTTTAAACTTTCCTTTCTTCACTGTCTGGAGTTGATAAATGACTCCATAAGGAATCATGGGCGTTGCTGTTCCTTTACCACCGATGACTTCTGAACCTCGACGGACATTATCCATCATCCAAGCTGGGAGTCTCAAGTGATAGGGATTTCTTGCGACTTCACCCACGTGATGGGTGAGGGCTTCCATTTGAAGAGCGAGAATTTCTTCAGGAACTTCTACGAGGGTATTCGGTTTTTCAAGTTGTCCCCAGAATTCAGTCCACGCCACGATACAATTAGTTTTCGTATCGACACATTTCTTCAGGAGCTGGCCCGTCTTAATGTGAGTAGGATGATGATCTTTGATATGAGGAGCGAGAATAATCTGCGGCTGATACTTCTGAATGAGACTTTTCAGCTCTTTTCTTTTTTGGTTCCAGTCATCAGCGAGAACAATGAGTTCCATTTCCAGGAGTTCGCAGGCGCTCTCAAGTTCTTTCAGCCTTTCATTCTGGCGATCTTTGTTTGATCCGAGAGTCACGGCAATATTAATGATATGAGCGTTGTTTTCTTTCTGCAGACGAAGGGCAAGTGATCCTACGATGCATTCATCATCGGGATGCGGAGAAAGAATCATGATGTTCATGGGAACGGGATCTTTAACGACTAAGGGAGAGGGGGAAAAGAATGAGCTGAGTGAGTTGAGAATAGGGGTGAAGTCCATTTCACCGTACCTTAATCAAAAATTTGTTAGAGTTGTTAAAACGTAACAAAAGGCGATGAGGATCAAAACTGATCGAAACATGAGTTCCTCTGAGAGTGTGTGGTGTTGTTTTCAATGTAAGAGAAACCTCACAACCCGTAAAGATGTCAGAGAGACAACACTTATTCGGAGTTTCAATTAGTTGCGTTTGTAATCATCCTGCAGTCGCACAATGTCATCTTCACCAAGATAGTTTCCTACCTGCGCTTCGATGATCACGAGTTCTTCATTCTGCAAATTGGCCAAGCGGTGCTTCGCCTCTTTGGGAATATATGTCGATTCATTGGCCTTAAGATCAACTGTTTTATCATCGATCGTGATCGTTGCAATTCCTCTCACCACAATCCAGTGCTCAGAACGATGGTGATGGTATTGATAGGAGAGTTTTGCACCCGGCCTCACTGTAATCTGTTTGACCTTATAGCCCGGATTCTCTTCGAGGATCGTGTAAGTTCCCCAGGGACGATGCGCAGTCGTATGGATCTCAGTCATCTCAGGGTTGTGCTTTTTCACCAGACCAACGAGCTCTTTCACTTTCTGTGTAGAACCTTTTTGGGCAATCACCAGAGCGTCAGCAGTGTCGACAATAATGAGATCATTGACATCTATCGTGGAGATCAGCCGTTTGCCGCCGATCACGAGATTATTTTTTGAAGAGATGTGAATGACATTTTGAGTTGTCGTGTTTCCCTCTTTGTCTTTTGGCAAAGTTTCATAGAGAGAATCAAACGAACCGAGATCACTCCAACCGATGTCAGTGGGAATGACATTTACTTTCTTTGATTTTTCCATCACTGCATAATCGATACTTTCAGAACGAATAGCTTTCATATCTTCGAGATTGATTCTCAAGGCACCGTCGGAGCGCGCGTTGGTAAAAGCTCGCAGAGAGTGGTCATAAATGTCAGGAGCATGAGCTTTAAGCTCTTCGAGGAAAACTCCGGCCTTCATGCAGAACATTCCGCTGTTCCAGAAATAATTGCCGGCCTTCACATAAGCTTCAGCGGTTTTCGCGTCCGGTTTTTCTTTGAAGGATTTAACCTCAAGTCCATTTGCCTCTATATAGCCGTAACCGGTTTCTGCGTACCCTGGTTTGATACCGAAGGTGACGAGTTTACCGTTTCTGGCGAGTTCTGCCGCTTTTCTCACAGCATCCTCGTAGTCGGCTTGTTTTTCAATGAGATGATCAGAGGGAACAATCAAAAGGATTTCCTCTGGACTGACAGCTAGGCATGCCATCGCAATGGCGGGAGCCGTATTTCTTCCTGTTGGTTCGAGGATAAAATTTCTTTTCGCTTTAAGGGTGATTTCATCGGCTTGATCAAGGCCCATGAAGTATTGATCCTGATTGATCACTACTGAGAATGAGTCTGCAAGTTTGGCATTTCGTAGAAGTGTTTTCTGATAGAGAGACTGGTCTCCGAAGAGCTTTACGAATTGTTTCGGGTACAGACTGCGGGACACGGGCCAAAGACGTGTGCCAGATCCGCCACAAAGGATGACGACTTGCATTTGAGACTCCTGATGATGGGAGAGATCTTATCCCGCGGTATGGCCTTAGGAAATACCTAACGTATAGGTTGCGACAGTGAAATAGATAAGGAGACCGGTTATGTCGACGATTGTGGTAATGGCCGGACTGGCCACCACGGCCGGATCGCCTCCGAGACGTCTGACGATGAGCGGGAGCCCCGCGCCAATGATAGCCGAAGTGATAACCTGAATGGCTATGGCAAAACCGATGGTAATGCCTATGTAACTCATGGTGAACCCCTTCGGAAGAAGGGAGGAGAATGAGAGAAAGGCGATCTTCATATAGGTGAGGATCGCTACGCAAACAGAAAGCATGAAGGAGATTTTCATCTCTTTCAGAATAATTTTGTACCAGTCTTTATCTTCGATTTCTCCTAGAGAAAGAGCTCGTATTACCACCGTTGCCGCTTGGGAGCCAGTATTTCCGCCTGTTGCTGCCATCATCGGCATGTACATCGCTAGAATAATAAAATGTTCAAGAACTCCCTGGTACTCATTGATGATCATTCCGGAAATAATTCCGATAGCCGCCAGAGAAACCAGCCAAACAACCCGCTTCTTAAAATGTCCGAAGGATGATGTATCCATGTATCCCACATCATATTCTGAGGGCATGATCCCCATGAACATCTCGAGATCCTGGGTGTTTTCTTTCTGGATAATATCGATGGCCGATTCATGGGAGACAACTCCCACGAGCTGGTTGAGTGTATTAAGGACCGGGAGTGCTGCGAGATCATACTTTTCAATTTTCTGAGCAACGGATTCGCGGTCTTCATTGACTTCGGCGTAGACGAAAAACTCCGTAAGCATTTCATAAACTTTCTGACTCGGATCACTCATCACCAGATCTTTTAAGGACACAAAACCTTTCATGACCATAGAGTGATCGACGACGTAGATATAAAAGATCATGTCTTTTGAAGGAGCGTCTTTTCTAATCTTTGCCATGGCTTCGGCAGCCGACATATCAGCGAAGATGGTTGCAAAATCGGTCGTCATAATCCCGCCGGCACATTCCGGAGGGTAGGCAGACAGAATAATGACGTCTTCTCTTACTTTTTTGTCGAGATAGGGGATGAGCTCGATCTGCTCATCTTTTGTGAGTTCCTGATAAAGATCGGCGCGGACATCGGAGAACATGTGTCCCATCAGTCGGGAGGTCTCCCGCTTTTCCATGCTCCTAAATATTTCAAGTTGAAGATCATGGGGGAGATCCGAAAAGATCCTTCCCTGATCTTCCAGGTCAAGTTTCCTTAAATGCGCCAGAAGCTCCGGAAGGGGCTTTTCGGCAAGGAACTCCGCCACGTCCATGGTCGGAAGTTCCTCAAACATTTCAACGAGTTCATCTGTTTTTCCCTGCTCTGAAAGATCTTGAAGGAGGTCCTGGTTCTGGGCCTCTTCCTGAGTTTCTGAGGGGAATTGGTTATCTTCGGTTTTCATGCCTAAACTCATGTTATCTCAACCCGATATCTCTGCCACCGGTTAATTAACCTTATTTATCCTCTAAGCAAAATTTTTTATTAAGAATTACTTCAATTACCCGAAAAGTAATTGGGCACTCTTTTGTTTTAAAGGCACCATGGAAACAAAAATTTCGATTATTCAATTTATGTTCTCCTATGATTGGAAAGTACTTTCCGATTCTCTTGGCGCTAATCCTGCGCTGCAGGCCCATCGTTTTTCCAATGCGACAGATACTTTAAAATTCTGTTCGACGGAACAAAACTGTCTCGTGATTGCGAATGTCTCAACGAAAGATGATCTCATTCAACTTGCCACTTTTGTGAAGACATCGCGCAAAAGCCTAAAAGGCACAGTCCTCAAGATTGTCGTGGTGAATGCCACTGAGAATAAACAATTCGAAAAAGCGATTAACAAAATCGGAAGCATCGAAATACTCGAACCTTCAGTTAATGTGAAGGCATTGAGATTCAAGATGGACTTCTGGATGAAGGCGATGCGCGGTCAGGCGAAGAAAAATCTTGGGACCATGAACCAGAAAACTCTGGATCAGTCAGCAACCCAGGAAAGTGTCGCTGATACAAAAGCCTTGAATAATGTTCCACCGATTGAATGTGAGAGTGATATCTGGATTCTTTCCCGAGAATCGGATTGCAAGAAAATTATTTCCCGGTGGATGGTTAAGCTCATGGGGCCAAGTCCCTATGTCGCCACTTGGAACGATGTTCCTGGTAAACCCAACGTCTGGACCTTCCAGATTAAAAAATCTTTCCTTGATATGTTTATCAGCGGACCAGGGACATGGTATTTTAAGGGTGATCAGAAACCGGAATTCAACTGGCAGGAAAACCGCTGGATGTTCACCGGGGAAAACCTTGAACTTTTTTTCCATGACACGAAAGTATTTTCCCGACTCAAGATTGAAAATCGTAGCTTGACTCTCGCAGGGAATTCCCACTATGCGAAGACGAAAGAAAGTCTCATCACTGATAGCTTCAATAAAGATCTGGTCTTTAAAAATGAAGCAGAACACCTTAAAGGAAATGCTTTAGATTTTGAAAATGAGGGCGACCTTGGTGGCAACCTTCAAGGCAAAGTTAATGATCAGGAAACTTTAGGGAAAGCCAATCTCGAGGGCAAGATCAAGGATCAGGAAGCTCCAGAGAAAGGCAATCTCGAAGGAAAAATCAAAGATCAGGACATTGTCAATAACGATAACCTCGAAGGCAAGATCAAGGATCAGGAAGCCGCGAAGGGAAATCTTTCCGGAAAGATCAAAGACAAAGAAGTTCTGGATGGTGGTCCGCTTTCCGGTAAAACTAAGAATAGTGAAGATGGTCAAAATGACCTGAATGGTAAGCTCAAGAAAAATGCTGAGGAAGAGAAGAAAGACGATCCGTCAGGAAAAAAGAGTCCTGAAGAAGTCAGGGCCTCTGAGAAGAATAAGAATGCTCAGAAAAACGACGAAATCAGTTCCAGCTGGAACGGAAAAGTTGCTCAGGATAAGTCTTCAGCGAAAGAAGAAAAAGATCATAAGCAACACAACGAAAAGCTCGCTTCAAAATGGGGCGGCGAGATCTCGAAAAAAGAATACGAGAAATCTGAATCACCTGATTTGCGCGGGAAGAATGACTCTACCGATCATCTTAATTCGAACTGGGGTGGAAAAAAAGGACCCGAGTCAATTCAGTCTAATGGGCTGTCTGCTCCTGGTTCTGAAGGTGTGAAAGAAGGAAGTGTTCTTGATCTGAAAAATTCTGAACATCAGCACCAGACTCACTACAAAAATCACAATGAGGCGACAAAATACGAAGCCGATAAAACGCGCAAAAATCAGTATCAGGAAGAAAAAGCCTCTGATCTTGGCGGAAAAACTTCGACTGATATACTAGCGTCTCATTTGGGCCGAAAGAACACTCAAGTTGATTCCGATGACAGAGATGAAGCAGGGAAAAAAAGCTCTCCTTTCGCCGATATGCCGAAAGGCAAAGCTGATAAAATAAGCAGTAATCTTGTCGGTTCGAAAAGGAAGCCTACTGATAAACAAAACGGACTAGATTTTGATCTTGATTCTGAATCTCGGTCTCAGGAAGCTTCCGGATTTACTGACGAAGCTGATATGCAAGACATGGATTCAGCATTGACTAGCAATGTCCTGCCCTTCTTTGAAAAGTCTAAAGAGACGGAAGATCTTGATAAGCTTACTGAAACCAGCGTTGTCACTTCATACATTAGTCAGAATGGGAAAAAGTATGAATGCACGATGGATGATTATTTCGACAATAATGTGATCTTAGTCTGTAAAGGTGAAGGTCTTACGAATTCGAAGAAAGCGTTTGTCGACATCAAGCTTGATTACAGCTCAAAACAGGCGCGTATCAGTTGCGAAGGCATGGTGATGTCGATCGATCAGGACGGTAACGGAGGATTTTTTGTTACGGTTGAGGTTCCTGCTGAACATGCACCAATGTTTGATCACTTTATGAAACTCTTAAAATCAAGACAGCAGAACATTGATAAGTTTCTGGTCAAGGTTAAGGGATACTAAATGATCCAGTTTAATGGAAACTCCATTCTGGTTGTTGAAAGTGATAAGGCTTACGCCTTTCAGTTAAAAGAAGCACTCGAAGAGCGTGGTGCCATCGTCCTGACAATGTCTTCAATTGATAAAGCGAGAAAACTACTCGCTCGTGTCGATTTCGATATGATTATATGTTCCCAGAGCGTAACTGACGGTAAGGCCAAAGACCTAATGGAATGGTGCAAGAACTCCTTGTCGAATTTTCCGATATTTGCTGCTATTGGAAATTGTACTCAGCTTGAGAAAAAGCAACTTGAGAAACTGGGAGTCGTAAACTTCTTCTCCAAGACTGATTCAGTAAAATTGTTTGATGATATTTCCAAGGCACTTTTCAGCTTTGATGAGTATAAGAAAAACTTTCTTGATTCACGGTTTGAGAAAGGTGTGAGCTATGAGCTTACAGTCGGTGGAAAGAAAATAATGGTGAAAGCACTTGAGATAATGGAAGAAGGGGTGTTTCTCTCCTTTGAAACTCCGTTTTCTCTCGGACAAACAGCGACCCTCAGCCTGAATTGCTATGAAGGACTCAATGTTGAGTCTGTGACATTGAGAGGGGGGCTCCAGGGGGAATTCTCTGGTGGGCAGTTTTTTAAGGTTCATGTTGAAGATATGAAATTATGGGAAAATTTACTTTCTCAGTTATGTAAGAAACAGGATGATGTGACCGAGTTTCTGAAAAAGGCTTCGGGTAAGTAATATGGAAAAAATAGATGTTTTCCGCGATTACATTCAAAACATTGATGTTCTTATTGTTGATAAGAACCCAAGCTCCAGAAGCAGACTCCTAAAAATCATGTATGACCTCGGTTGTAAAAGAAATAAGATCTTTACGGCCGGAGAAATGTCAGAAGCTCAAGAGCATATTGCCACTAAGAATATTGGTATCGTGTTGTCAGATTATTTTATCGGCGGAGGCTCTGGATTCGACTTGTTTAAGCTTGTTCGTGAGAAATTTCCAGATAAAAAAGAACTCTCACTGATCCTGGTCACGTCGAATATTTCTCAGACTGCAGTAGCAAAGGCGGCGGAAGAAGACGTAGATTCTTTTGTCATCAAGCCTTACACAGTTCAGAGTATTCAGGAAAACCTGATCTCGACTGTGAGTCAGAAAGTGAAGCCGTCTGAGTACATTCAGAAAATTGATCAAGGTAAGCAGCTCCTTTTCAGTAAGAAGATCGATGAAGCACTTGTCGTTCTCAATGAAGCTAAGAAACTTCATCAGAAGCCAGCACTGGCACTCTTCTACATTGGTCAGGCCGAATACATGAAAGAAGAGTTGGAGATTGCCAAAGGTGCATACTCCGCTGGTCTTACATTCAACAATATTCACTACAAGTGTCTATTGGGACTTTATGAAATGTTCCTCGAGCAGAAGAAATATAACGAAGCCTATCAGGTCGTGAAGAAAATTGCTAAGTTCTTCCCTGCCAATCCTGACAGGCTTGCCCAGATCGTGAGATTAGCGGTTCAAACCGAAAATTACGATGACATGCAGATGTACTACGAGATTTTCACCTCTCTGGACGAACGTACCGAGCAAATGGTGAACTATATCGGAGCAGGGCTTTTCGTGAGCGGTAAGCATAAACTTATGAACAATAAGTATGATGAAGCCGTTCGTATGTTCGATAACATTGCTGTTTCATGTTCTGAGTTTTCAAAATTCATCCGGGCCATGATTACGGCACTAGTTGATTATGGACAGGTAGCTTCTGCTGAAAAGTACCTTTCGCGTTTTCCTCCGGGCTCTGTCGACCAGGAAGATTATCTCGTGAGCGAATATCTTATCATGAGCAAAAAAGGTGAACAGCAGTCGTCCATGGCAAAATTTGGTCTTGATCTGTATAACAAGAATATCCGTGATCCTCAGGCCATGAAGATTATGGTTAAGGCGATGGAAGATTGCCAATACAAGAAAGAGACCATCGAGGACTTCAGGTACGAGTTTAAAAAACTCTGGCCTGAAGAGGACGATTTCGAAGCCGCGTAATCCGCCCAGAAAGCTCAGGTACCCAAACTTCTTCTGTCTCTCCCTCAAACTAGTTTACTAGGCTCCTCCTATTTGATGTCCTTTCTTTCAGACACAAAGGAGTGTGGATATGAAGTTGACTAGCTTAGCTCTTGGTATGGTACTGATCTCAGGATCTGCACTGGCATCAAACGCCAGTATCGTGAGATTCGATCTCACTGATTCCATGAAAAAATACCTGAAACAGAATGAATTCGATATCACTGGTGTGAACTACAAGACCATGGAAATTGAGGCCCTTCTTTCAGATACTGAACTGGCCCTCATCCAGTCTCAGAAAACGAAGATTAAATTTTCTTTCCCTCAGAATCTCGCCATGGCCCCTGATCAGGATTATAAAAATCCTCAGGAGATTGAGGATTTCGTTAGAGAGGTTCACGCTCAGTACCCGGATATCACCGAAGTCAAATCAATCGGTAAATCTCTTGAGGGCCGTGACATTCTTGCGATCAAAATTTCCGATAATGTAAGAGTGGATGAAGTGGAGCCGGTTGTTCTCGTAAATGCCATGCACCACGCTCGGGAAGTCATGACTCCTGAAATCACGACTGACATGATTTCCTATCTCACATCGAATTACGGCAAGCTGGATGATGTGACAAGATGGGTGAATGAAACTGAAATCTGGGTTGTTCCGATGTTCAACGTCGATGGTAACAACAAGATGTGGAATGAAGACTCAATGTGGAGAAAAAACGTTCGAAACGGTCACGGCGTTGATCTGAATAGGAACTATCCATACGGATGGAACTCGTGCAAAGGTTCTAGTGCCTCAACTGGTGCCCAGGACTACCGCGGGACTGCCCCGGCTTCAGAACCTGAAACACAGGCGATGATGAATCTTGTTGCTTCAATCAAACCCGTGTTTGATATTTCTTATCATTCATATTCTGAAATCGTGATCTACCCTTATGGCTGCCGTCCCAATAAGACTCCGACTGAAGAGGCGGTAGAAATCATTGGTGCAGAAATCGGAAAGAAGATCGATTATAAACCTGGAACGGCATGGGAGCTGCTCTATAATGCTGACGGTGGCGATATCGACTGGATGTACACAGCACATCAGGTCATTCCTTATGTTATTGAAGTGAACAGCACGTGGGATGGATTCCATCCGAATTATAAAAAGATGCGCGACAAGACCGTCCTCCGCAATCGTCCTGGATGGCAGCATTTGTTTACCCGCCTTGAAGGTCCCAGTCTTCAGGGACGTGTGACGAACAAGGATTTTGATGTCATCAAAATCATGAAAGCTGGTGATCCTAAAGTGATCCAGACATACAAGGTGAACCCTGATGGATCTTTCTATGTCATTCTCAAGGCTGGGAATTATGATGTTAGTTTCGAAGGGACTTCCAGACGTAAGATAGAAAATCTCTCGATTCAATCCCGTCAGATTATCACTCTCTAGGTATTGCCAAAAAAGGCTCCTCCTGGAGCCTTTTTTTTCATACAATAAATGGCATGAACAAACGGTCGATAGTCACAGGTGGAGCGGGCTTCTTAGGTTCCCATTTATGTGAGAAATTGCTCGCGATGAATCACGAGGTGATTTGCCTCGATAATTTTATGTCATCAACTGAGAAGAACATTTCTCATTTGACTCCGCATCCGAAGTTCAGATTCATCAAATACGATGTCATGATTCCCTATCTAGATAAAGCTGACTGGATTTTTAACCTCGCCAGTCCGGCTTCCCCGGTGAATTACCAAAATCAACCAATACTTACGACCAAGACAAATATTCTGGGTGCCATCAACATGCTTGATCTCGCGGTGGCGACAGGTGCAAGAATTTTCCAGGCATCAACCAGTGAGGTATACGGAAGTCCGTCTATTCATCCCCAGACAGAATCTTACTGGGGAAATGTGAATCCCGTCGGTCCCCGGAGTTGCTATGACGAAGGCAAGCGATGTGCTGAATCTCTCTTCTTTGATTACTTTCGGGAGCACAGAACTGACATCAGAGTTGGTAGGATCTTTAATACTTTCGGACCAAGAATGCAGCCAGATGACGGAAGAGTTGTCAGCAATTTCATTGTTCAGGCGCTGGCAGGTAAAGATCTCACCATCTATGGTTCTGGAAACCAAACGAGATCATTCTGTTACGTCACTGATATGGTTGAGGCTATTTTCGCTTACATGAGTGTAGAGAAGAATCTTCCTGGTCCTGTGAATCTGGGGAATCCTGAAGAAATGACAATTAAGGATCTCGCCTCGATTGTTATAAAACTTACGGGCTCAAATTCGAAAATCGTGTTTAAAGATCTTCCGGAGGACGATCCTGTTCAACGACAACCGGATATCTCTCTTGCCATCAGTAGTTTCAACTGGAAGCCGACTACTGACATGGTGACCGGATTAAAACAGACGATTGATTACTTCAAATG
This sequence comes from Vaucheria bursata, assembly GCA_032358265.1. Lineage (NCBI taxonomy): Eukaryota > Xanthophyceae > Vaucheriales > Vaucheriaceae > Vaucheria > Vaucheria bursata. The sequence goes on from JAULBW010024290.1 coordinate 84,602, forward strand.
AAAAAGATGAAGGTGGCCATACTCGCAGGAGGATTAGGCACACGAATCAGTGAAGAGACGGGGACCAAGCCCAAGCCGATGGTTGAGATCGGTAGTCGTCCCTTGCTCTGGCACATCATGAAATACTATTCACATTTTGGTTATCGTGATTTTACCATCCTGACCGGTTACCTGGGATCAACAATCAAAGACTACTTAGGTAAAAACTCGGATGAATTCTGGAATGTCACTGTACTTGATACCGGAGAGAACACACAAACTGGTGGCCGGGTGAAAGCAGCTGAAAAATATCTATGCGATGAACCGTTCATGCTGACTTATGGTGATGGCCTCGCAGATGTGAATCTTGCCGAACTTGAAAATTTTCACAGAAAATCATGTAAGATTATGACCCTGACCAGAGTCCAGCCAGAAGGCCGCTTCGGCGTTCTGGATCTCGAAGGTGACATAGTTAAGAAGTTTATTGAAAAACCCAGAGGAGATGGTTCGTGGGTCAATGGTGGATTTTTCGTTTGTGATCCGAAAATTTTTCAATACCTGAATGACGGAGAGGCAACCGTTCTGGAAAGAAAGCCTCTCGAGACTCTCGCCCAGGAAGGTGAGCTTATTTCTTTTAAGCATGATAACTTCTGGCGACCTATGGATACCCTGAGAGACAAAATGATTCTTGAAGATCTCTGGAAAACGAACCGGGCGCCATGGAAAATCTGGGAATGAAAAATTTCTGGAAAAATAAAAAAGTTTTCATCACAGGACATACCGGCTTCAAGGGAGCGTGGCTGACACTGATGCTTCATGAGTTAGGAGCGAATGTTACTGGCTATTCAGATGATGTACCTACTAAACCATCCGTTTTTCAACTTGCACGGTGTTCTGAGCTTCTCAAGAGTGATCATCGTGGAGATATTTGCGATCTGGAAAGTCTTAACAAGGCCCTTATCGGAAGTGAAGCCGAAGTTGTTTTTCATCTCGCTGCTCAGCCTATAGTACGGAAGTCCTATACTGATCCTGTGACGACATATCAGACTAATGTGATGGGAACGCTCAACATCCTAATGGCGTGCTCTGGATCTCAAACCGTGAAATCTATCGTTAACATTACATCTGATAAGTGTTACGAAAACAATGATCATCAGAAGCTCTTTCAAGAAGATGATCATCTGGGGGGCTTCGATCCCTACTCGAGCTCAAAGGCTTGTGCAGAAATTGTTTCCGCCAGCATGAGGTCCAGCTTTCTGGCGAAAAAAAACATTCATATGGCGACCGCTCGGGCAGGAAATGTCATAGGTGGCGGAGATTGGGCACCAGACAGACTCATTCCAGATTTCTTGAGATGTTTTCTAACAGGTCAAAAAGTAAAAATAAGAAATCCAGCATCTGTCCGTCCGTGGCAGCATGTGATGGAGCCATTGCATGGCTATTTAATTCTTGCGGAAAAGAACTACCTTGGTCCTGATTTCGCAGAAGCATTTAATTTCGGTCCCGGTCGATCGGAAACTTATTCTGTCTCCGATGTCATCAGGATGTTTCACGAATTTTTTCCTGACCTTCCCGGAATTGAGATCGAAGAAATGAAGGAGAGGCCGCATGAGGCAAATTTCTTGAAGTTAAATTGTAGTAAAGCGAAAGAGAAACTGGGGTGGTCTTCAAAGCTGAATTTTAAAGAGATAATCCAGCTGACTGCAGAATGGTATCAGGCACAGTTCGCAGAAAGAAATATGAGAGACTTCTCCCAGCAACAAATCAGAGATTATCTTGAACGTTCTGAAGCAAGTGCTCCAGTTTCGAGCGAATCTCCTTAAAATCTTTATCCGTCACGTCTAGATACATTGTCTTTTCTGGATAACAGGCCATCGCAATTCCTTCGGAGCATTTTCCCAGACATCCACTACGGAAAACCTTCACTTGTTTATTCGTATCTTCTTTGGACCATTTCTTAAGTTGGTCAGTGAGCTCTTTGGCCCCTTTATCATAGCAACATTCTTTTCCTTCTCTCTGATAATTGCAGATGTGGACTTCTACCAACGATTTCATTTTTTCTGAATTCATGTTCTTCCTTGGACTATACGGTCAAGTAGTGGACCCTGAAGAGTAACGACAGAGGGTTTCGGAATGCCGCCATCAGGCCAGGTACTTGTGGGTTTCTCTGGCGTTCCCTCTTCTCCCGGATGTTGGACAGATAAGAAAAGTGTCTTGTGGTCAGGAGAAAAACAAGGGCCTGTGAATTCGGCATCCATTGGTGCACTCGCAACTCGAATAACTTGACCTGCCTTCTCTCCGCTCCTTATGAAGACAAAAAGTCCGTTATTGCCATAACCTTCATAGGGACCTTTGTTGATTTCTCTTCCAGTGATATCAGAGGTGAACCAGAGGTTCCCCTTCGGATCGAAAACCATATTATCTGGACAGGCCATGCCAGATTCTTTTCCTCCCGAAAGGAATGTTTCATGTCTAAATTTGAGTAATGAAGCATCATCCTCAACAATCTTCAGAATTTTTCCATGATAATTCTTTACCGATTTATTATTCGTGAGAGTGACAAGAATATTTCCGGAGATGGGATCAAACTCAATGTCCTCTGGTCTATCAAGTGGTGTCGCACCCACCATCTTCGCAGCCTCACGCATGAAGATCTGGATTTCAGTTTGATTTTTAAAACTCTTTTTCAGAATGGGCTGGTCATCAATCTGAAGGCTAATCCACTCACCTCTTTCCATATTGGCGACGTACAATTTTCCTTTCTCAAGAGAGTCATCGGAATCAGAGATAAACTTATAGAGATGTTCATTGATCGTATCGTCTCCAGTATAAGCTACGATCTTCCCATTCTTGGCCCTTTTCACAGCGGCGCATTCGTGGGCACATCTTCCCAGAGAGACGAGTTTTTTTGCTTCGCCAGTGCGTGGTTGTACTTCTACGATCCATCCGTAATGCTCCGGAGGTCTAGGGTAGATCTCATCCCATTTTTGCCAGCTCTCAGCGATCTTCTTTCCGTTTCGGTCTCGATCTGACCAGAACATGTCGTAGTTTTCTTCAGCAGTAAGGATTGATCCCCAAGGCGTAAATCCGCCAGCGCAGTTTGCTCCAGTACCAAGAGCAAAGGATTCACCGAAGATAGGCTCATCCCAAGCAAAAGGGATTTTTGTATTGGCATCAAGGCGGCGATTGTATTGGGAGTTTTTCACGACTTCCCAGCTCCCAAGAGTCTTTTTCACTTCAACGAGAGATCCACCGACTTCCTTCATCTCTAAATCGACATTCTCTTTGGTTCGCGCTGGACCCTTGATGTAGAGAGAATTTACGTACTCATGATTTACCCAAAGGATGCCCCGGTCTTTATCGAGTGGGTGAAAAGCGATGTAATCGCAATTATATCCAAAAGAATCTGTCTCTGAAATTTTATCCCCCCAGCGAAGGATGACCCGTGAAGTGATTCCTTCCACTGTGATCAACTTATCCTCCATAGTAGGTGGAAGATGAGGAAGGGGAGAAGAAATCGGTTTTCCCAATGCTTCAAAGGGAAGCTGAGCGAGGACACCGGAAACGCCAAGGAACTGGAGGAAGTCTCTTCTTTTCATAGGCTTCATGATAATATAGGGAAGAATGAAATACCAATTGCCTATCATCCTTTTCGATCCAGAATGTCCACTCTGCACCCGATTCAAACAGGGTCTTGAATATCTTGATAAAAGTCTCCACTTTGAGTCGGCCAGAAATGACGAGATCTACGTTCAATTTCCTGAGCTTTCAAGGCAGAATTGTCTGGAGAGAGTTCACATGATCACGCTGGACAAGAAAATCCTCTCCGGTCAGGAAGTCGTGGATGAGCTCCTGAAAACCCTTCCCGGAGTTTCGAAGTTTGCCTGGCTTCTGGAAAATGAGCAGGGGAAGAAAGTAAAAGATTTTTTCTACCAGAAAGTTGAAGAACTCAGAGAGATCGCAAAGAAGAAAGACGAGGGCAACTGCAATCAGTGCCCCCGGAATTAGCTTCCCTCTTTCTTCTAGAATAGCTTCGAAGCGATCTGATGAATCGCGGTAGATTTGCCCATTGAATAGAAGTGAAGGCACGGAACTTTCGCTTTGATGAGTTCCTTCGATTGCTGAATCGCCCATTCAACTCCGACGTTCTTGACTTCATCATCATTCTTGCACTTATCAATTGCGTCAATCAGATCGTCCGGCATGTCGATGAAGAAATTCCTCGGAAGATTGTAGATTTGTGACTTCATCGTAATGGGTTTGATTCCCGGTATGATGGGAGCGGTAATCCCTTCTGCCCGGCATTTTTCCATGAACTCGAAGAATTTTTTATTATCGAAGAACATCTGGGTCACGATGTAGTCTGCTCCGCGCTCCATTTTCTGTTTCAGAAATTTCAGATCGGTTTTGAGATTGGGTGCCTCAAAGTGCTTCTCCGGATACCCGGCCACACCAATGCAGAACTTTGTCGGAGTCGGATTCTGAAGCTCGTCAGAAAGATAGACACCTTTGTTCATCGAATTAATCTGCGAGACGAGATCATCTGCGAATTTGTGCCCACCGAGACTCGGTTCAAATGTTTTTTGTCCCTTGATGCTATCTCCGCGTAGGGCGAGGACGTTATCAATACCGAGGAAGTTAAGATCAATCAGGGCGTACTCGGTTTCTTCCTTCGTAAATCCCCCGCAGATGATGTGGGGAACAGTATCGACATCAAAGCGGTGCATGAGAGCGGCACAAATAGAAACAGTTCCAGGACGTTTTTTGATGGATTTCTGCTCGAGAAGACCATTCGGCATTTTCTTATACACGAACTCTTCTCGGTGATAAGTGACGTCGATGAACTTCGGCTTGAATTCCATGAGAGGAGAGACGTTATCGAATAGCTTCTGGATGCTTTCCCCTGTAGAAGGCGGAAGGATCTCAAGAGAGAAAAGTGTCTTCCCATTTGCGTTTTTGATGTGATCTGTAACCTTGGCCATAAATTCCTTTAAAAGAGATTAGCGGAGAGCCACTTCTCCATTTCTGTTACCGAGATATCCTTTCTTCTGGCGTAATCCTCAAGCTGGTCTCTCCCAATTTTCCCGACGTTGAAGTAACGGGATTCAGGATGGGCAAAATACCAACCCGAGACGGAAGAGGGTGGGATCATCGCCATGGAGTGAGTGAGGCTTACTCCAATATTTTTCTCGATATCAAGAAGGCTGAAAAGTGTTTTCTTTTCCAGGTGATCCGGACAGGCGGCATAACCCGGTGCTGGTCGAATTCCTTGGTATTTCTCTTTTACCATTTCATCGTGGGTAAGCTTCTCGGAAGAGACATATCCCCAATAATCCTTGCGAATTTTTTCGTGAAGATACTCGGCACAAGCTTCCGCTAAGCGATCCGCAAGGGACTTCACCATGATGAGGTTGTAGTCATCCTGGTCTTTTTCGTATTTCTTACAGAGTTCATCGAGGCCAATCCCCGAAGTGACACAGAAGGCTCCCATGAAATCAGTTGTGCCGGAATCTTTGGGGGCGATGAAATCCGAGAGGCTGGAATTGGGAGAGTTACTTTCCTCCATCTGTCTCTGGGCGCGAAGCATGTGGAGTTTTGTCATTAGTTTTGATGAGGCTTTCTTGTGAACATGCTTACCGTGTTTTTCACAGGCAGATTCAACATCCTTGATTTCATAGAGCTCGATATCATCTCCGACGGCGTTAGCGGGGAAGAGTCCGAACACTGCTTTCGCCTTCAGGGATTGATTTTTCACGATGTCTTTTAACAGGACATTGGCCTCATCAAAAATCTTTCTTGCTTCAGGACCCACTTCTTTATCGTCAAAGATTTTGGGATAGGCGCCCCTGAGTCTCCAGGTCATGAAGAACGGAGTCCAGTCGATGTATGGGATAAGATCGGAAACTGGAATATTATCGAGAATCGTCACGCCGAGTTTATTTGGCGTTCTGATCTCTGTTGAGTTCCAGTCAATCTTGACCTTGTTAGCACGGGCATCACTTAGGGAGAGATACTTCTCCTCTTTCTGAGCGGCTGCATGAGCGATCCGCATTTTTTCATATTCAGCTTTCTGGTCTTCGTGCATTTTCTTCTTGGCACCGTCATTGAGAAATCTCTCAACGACCGGAACGGCTCGAGAAGCATCGGCCACATGAATGATTGAACCTGAATAATGGGGGTCAATTTTTACAGCGGTGTGAACGCGACTGGTTGTCGCTCCACCGATGAGAAGAGGGATTTTAAAACCTAATCTTTCCATTTCTTTGGCGACATGAACCATTTCGTCGAGAGATGGTGTGATGAGACCGGAAAGTCCGATTACATCAGCATTCTGTTTTTTGGCCTCTTCGAGGATCTTTTCCGCAGGCACCATGACACCCAGATCAACCACTTCATAGTTATTACAGCCTAGGACGACACCCACAATATTTTTTCCGATATCGTGAACATCACCTTTCACTGTTGCCATGAGTATTTTTCCGGCATGACTCTGCTTCTGCCCTGATTTTTCAGCTTCAATATAGGGTTGAAGATAGGCGACCGCTTTTTTCATGACCCGTGCAGATTTCACTACCTGAGGCAGGAACATTTTTCCTTCGCCGAAGAGATCGCCGACAACACCCATGCCAGACATGAGGGGGCCTTCGATCACTTCAAGGGGACGCTTCACTTTCTTTCTGACTTCTTCGGTATCAACTTCAATGTGATCGACGATTCCTTTGATGAGAGCGTACTCAAGACGCTTCTCAACTGGGAGAGATCTCCACTCTTCATCTTTCTTTTCCGCTTTGCCATTATTCTTCACTTTCCCTGCAAGTTCGATCAGGCGCTCAGTTGAATCGGGACGACGGTTAAAGATGACGTCTTCCACGTGTTCAAGAATTTCGGCCGGGATATCGGAATAAACCGGAAGAGCTCCGGCATTCACGATTCCCATGTCGAGGCCCGCTTTAATCGAGTGGTAAAGGAAGGCTGAGTGCATCGCTTCGCGGATGACGTTATTTCCCCGGAATGAGAAGGACAGGTTGGATACTCCTCCGCTCACTTTCGCAAAGGGAAGATTCGCCTTGATCCATTTGGTGGCTTCAATGAAATCAATCGCGTAATTATTGTGCTCTTCCATTCCGGTTCCGACGGTCAGAATATTCGGATCGAAGATGATATCTTCTGGAGCGAACTTCACTTTCTCAGTGAGGATCTTATACGCACGAGTGCAGATCTCAATTCTTCTCGGAAGATTATCGGCCTGGCCTTTTTCATCAAATGCCATCACGACGCAAGCGGCACCGTATTTCCTCACCAGTTTGGCGTGCTCAATAAATTTCGCTTCACCTTCTTTGAGTGAAATTGAGTTTACGATCGCCTTCCCCTGTATGCGCTTGAGGCCTGCTTCGATCACGGTCCATTTGGAAGAGTCGATCATGAGCGGAACTTTGCAAATATCCGGCTCACTGGCGATGAGATTAACGAAGTGAACCATCGCAGCCTCGGAATCAATCATCGCTTCATCCATATTGATGTCGATGATCTGAGCCCCATTTTCAACCTGTTCACGGGCGACACGAAGAGCTTCCTCGTAATTTTTTTCTACGATCAGTTTTTTAAAGGCAAGTGAGCCGGTGAGATTAGTCCGCTCACCGATATTGATAAAGTTTGATCCCGGGAAGATTTTTAGTGGCTCAAGTCCAGACCATTTTGGAATGTGCTCGAGAACAGGAAGCTTTCTCGGAATAGCGGTCATGGCCGTATCAGCAATGGCCTTGATATGTTCGTTTGTAGTTCCGCAGCACCCACCAATGATATTCACCCAGCCATTCTTGAACCATTCATTGAGCGTCCCTGCCATGTGCGCAGGTGTCTCATCGTACTGGCCGAATTCATTCGGAAGACCGGCATTTGGATAAACGGAAATATGGAAGGGAGATTCTTTGGCGAGCACTTCAATATAGGGACGCATGAGTTCCGCACCAAGGGCGCAGTTAATCCCGATCGAGAGAAGGGGATAATGAGAAACGGAATAGAGAAAGGCCTCAATAGTCTGACCCGAAAGAGTTCTTCCGGAGGCATCTGTAATTGTTCCTGATACCATCACGGGAAGAGGCTTACGATTTTCTTTTTCAAAGTAGTCAGCGATCGCAAAGAGAGCCGCTTTACAGTTAAGTGTATCGAAAACAGTTTCGACGAGGAGAATGTCAACTCCGCCTTCTACGAGATATTTTGTCTGTTCGTAGTAATTTGCTACGAGTTCATCGAAATCCACTGCGCGGAAACCTGGATTATTTACGTCAGGTGAAAGAGAGGCAGTCTTTGTTGTGGGACCAATTGAACCCGCAACAAATCTTGGCTTGTTGGGATTTTTCTTTGTGTACTCATCAGCGCACTTTCTTGCAATCTGTGCAGCCACGAGATTAAGCTCAGGCACAAACTCTTCCATGTGATAATCCGCCATGGAGATTCGCGTGCAGCTGAAAGTATTTGTTTCAATGATGTCAGCACCACTTTCAAGATACTTATTGTGAATCTCTTCGATGACTGATGGCTTCGTCAGAACGAGAAGATCGTTGTTTCCCTTCAAAGGATGTTTCCAATCCTTAAAACGCTCACCACGATAGTCACTGTCTTGAAGTTGATACTTCTGAATCATGGTGCCCATCGCACCATCAAGGATGAGCACGCGCTCATTTAAAATCTGTTTTAAATCCACGGAAGTTAGCCCTCTCAATCGGTATTACACTAGTGTAAAATTTATTTAGCACACTTTTGTCAGAAAAGTCTAGTAATTTTAGCTATATATAAAATGTTTAGTTACGCAATCACCATAAGATAGAAGCCTAGCAGAAAGAATACGAAGGCTCCAACCAGGTAGCGATTGGGCCATCTTTTGAAATACAGTGATTCAAGAAGGGCAAGCCAGACCGGACCTGTAATTGAGATCGCTGTGAGAGTTCCTACGTGAGCGTACTTGAGGGCGGCTAGATAAAGGGCAAGGGAGACGAAACAGCCTCCGACACTTGCTCCTACAATAATGAACTTGTCGCGAAGATTGAAATTCCAGATGTCCCTCGGAAATTGGACGAAAATTTTTGGACTAATGATTAAAAATCCAATGAGTGCTCCTGCGCAACGAATGACGTTTACTTGAAATGTCTCAAGTCCAGGGCTTATTTCGTATGCCGATCTCGTCATCATCACACCTACAGCGTCGAGAGTGATGCCGGTAAATGCCCATAAGAAACTTTTAAAATCCCAGCTACCGGTTTGCTTACTTCTTTCGAGCATGAAAATGTAAATGCAGACCACCATGCACATCACAGCAAGGAATTGATTCACTGTAAAAATTTGATTGAGAAAGAAATAGCCATAGAGGCCCAGCATGAGTGGCTCGAAGCTGAACATAACAAGGGTTCTGCCTGCACCAAGTGTGGTGAAGGCTTTGAATAAGAAAATATCGCCACCGCATAGACCACCGAGACCGCTTATAAAGAGAAGGGCAAAAGCTGAAAAGGGAACCGAGTCTGTTTGTCCAGAAAGCAGCATCGCGATAATAAAAGCAAGCATTGCGAAAGTGACTTTGACTGTTCCCATCCAGACGGGATGAAATCGCGTCGAAAAGATGGAGAAAAACATGCTAGCTGTTGAGAAGGTGAGGTTAGCACCTATGGCCATCAGATAGACCTGAAGAGAACTCAAAATATGACCTTTTGTTAAGCTATTGTATCCTAAATGATTTGAGTCAAAGTGGGGAGAGTGGTGTAAAATAAGTTTTATGATTATGCTTCTAGCAGGTGTTCTTTCAGTTCTCGATAACACCCCCAAAAGTGCGAATATGAGTAAAGAAGAAGAATACAAAAAGAAACTGACTCCTGAGCAGTATAATATCTGCCGACTAGGTGCTACAGAGTCTCCTTTCTCAGGGAAGTACAATAAGCACTACGAGAAGGGCCATTACGCTTGTGTGGTCTGTGGCCAAGAACTCTTCAGTTCCAACACGAAGTTTGATTCGGGAACTGGATGGCCAAGTTTCTCCGATGTCATGAACTCTAAGAATGTTATTAAAAAAGACGATTATGCTTACAACATGCATCGGGTAGAGGCCCTCTGCTCAAAATGCGGATCTCACCTTGGTCATGTCTTTGATGACGGACCTAAACCGAGTGGTAAACGCTGGTGCATTAATTCCACGGCCCTTGAATTCGTACCAGAGAAAAAATAATGTATCCCTTTATCGCCTTAAATAATAATTTCCGGGTCGAAGTCAAAACGGACTTCGATTTTGATCAGTCAAACCCTCTTCAGTTCCATTACCTCTTTCGTTACACGATTCTCATCACGAATGTGGGTGACGTTCCAGCGAAACTGATTTCGCGCAAGTGGTTCATCAAAGACGGCAAAGGTGAAATCCGTCTTGTGGAAGGTCCAGGAGTAGTCGGTCAGACTCCGTCATTCAAGCCAGGTGACGCTTTTGAGTATTCAAGTTTCTGCCCTCTCCCAACGATGAAGGGAGAGATGTGGGGCCATTTCAATATGCTGGATAATACCGGGAAGTCTTTTAAGATCGACACACCGGTCTTTAAGTTTGAAGTGCCGAAAGAAATGATCGACGTTTACTGATTCAGTAAAATCTCAAAATTTTTCTCAAGCTTCTTAATCTCTTCAGCGAGATCCGCTACCATTTCGTCGCGGGGAATAGCTGCAAAATTCTGTGACTTGATCAGATCATGCATGATCCGCAGACGTTCAAGTGAATTCATGATGTCGTGAGAAAGTTTCTTAGTATCCATTGAACCCGCTATCAACAACAGTGAACGTGTGCTTGATCGGTCCATATTCCATTTCAATCACGTCATTTGGTTGAAGAGGACCCACTCCCTGGGGCGTACCAGTGAAGACGAGATCTCCGTCATTCATCGGAAAATGCTGATCGATGTAGTGGATAATCTCGTCGGCTTTCATGACAGCTTGAGAGAGACTCGCTTCCTGCTTGAGTTCGCCATTCACTCGGAGACGAAAGACGGTTTGCTGCCAGTCCTTTTCAAAGTCTCGCGTTCCCTTGATGGGAGTGACGATCGCGGAATTTTTAAATGATTTGGCGATTTCCCAGGGGTGACCATTTTCCTTGCACTTTTTCTGAACATCACGAAGAGTGAGATCAAGTCCCAGACCAAGGCCAATAACATTTTTCTTATAAAGCTTGAGCACAACTTCGGCTTCGTAATGAATCACACCTCGATCCCAGGGAAGAACCACTTTGGCGTTATCTTTAATTTCGATGAAACACGAAGGTGGTTTAATAAAGAGCACCGGTTTGTCCGGCTGCTTCTCTTTCATTTCCGCTGAATGTTCAGTGTAGTTCTTTCCGAGGCAGATGATTTTATCCATGAGGGGATATTATCGTCTTAGTTAGGGAAAATCCATGGGAGATAAGCCGAGAGCATGGGATTGAAGGAGAAACGTCCCTGTGGACCATGAGAGAAGGTAGAGTGAATACCAGCGAGGAAAATCCCGTCAAGATTCTTCACAAAGATTGGCCCACCCGAATCACCTGATCGCGAAAACGTGTCATCGAGTTCCAGGACATGGTCTGTGAAGTTGATCCATCTGAACGTCGGGGTTATCACTGTGCGGACATTCGTATTATCGCGGGCGCCGAATCCAAAACGATAGAGCTTACCCACCACCGTCTGGGCCTTGAGGATCGGAAGGATGTTGATGTTAACAGGAAGGGCCTCTTTCAAATGAAGCTTAGCGAGATCGTTTTTGTAGGCAGATATTTTCGGCTTATATTCAGGGTGAATTTCAAAACCATTTGTTTCCAGAGACGGAAGTTTCGGATCGTATTTTTCCTGAGTGAAGACCCTTACCTTTAAAACATCACCATCGAGACAGTGAGCTGCCGTCATCATGAGCTTAGGAGAAACGGCAACACCCGTACAGGTGAACACACCTTTCGGTCTCGTGACTTCAATGAGAAGACTCGAGTTGAAATTTTCCCACTGGTCGGTCTGCGCAAATAATTCGGTTGTCATGAGGAGCACCATTAGTTTTAGGAGAATCATTCCCCTAATAGACCAAAAAAGCGTCCATTAACCAAGGTGCGAATTGCTATCTTATGCGTAAATCCATGTACGGTGAGCGGCAAGCAGTGGATTGTAGGAATATTTACCTTCTGGACCAAAGGAAAGGGTCGAGTGAATGGCCACGAGGAATAACTGGCCTTTTTGTTGAAGGAAGACAGGTCCTCCCGAATCACCGGAATAAGAGTACATATCGTGTAATTCGAGGATCTTTTGGAGATCCTGAACGTCCTTGAAAACCGGAGTGATCATGGTGCGGATATTTTTATCACCGCGAGCACCGTAGCCGATTCTCACGAAATTTCCGGAGAGATCGCGATCATTCTTTAAAACGGAATAAAAATTTGTTCCTTCGGGAAGAGGAGAAGAGAGTTTGATTTTTGCGAGATCATTTTTGTAATTCGAAAGCTCAGGCTCGTACTCTGGGTGAAGTTCATAAGTTTTTACACCTATGAATTTTCCGTTCTTGTTGTACGTGCCGGCGCTTGAAACCCTGATCTTGAGGATCTCGCCTTCAAGGCAGTGGGCCGCAGTCAGGATCGTGTCCTTATTGATCGCCACACCGGAAGAAGTAAAAATTCCTTCGGGGCGTGTCACTTCAATCACCACAGTGGAATTAAAGTTCGACCAATCAATGTTCGTGGAGAGATTCGCTTGAGTTGTTATCGTCATAACCATCATCCTTGTGGTTTTCTGAGATGCTCATCATGAGCGTCTTGTCTCCATTATAGAGATTCTGGAAAACCGTGTCGAAGGTGCTTTTTGGCACTACGTAACTATAGTTACGCCGAGAAATTTCAACAAATTGTGAGTGAAATATCAACGGGGGACGGCCCCTGTTAGAAGATATAAGATACCCAGTATGACTCTCGAACCCCTTTGTTTTATTAGAACTCCCTTCGTTGAGAAGTTCGGTATCCCACGCCAATCCCTCCTGGTCGAAGAGGCCATAGGAGAAATGGTCTTTCCCAAGAGCGATTTTTACTCTGAAGCCTTTAGGGGAATTGAGACCTTTTCTCACCTCTGGCTGATTTTCGAGTTCCACCATGTGGATGAAAAATCCGTTCAGGCCCTAGTGAGACCACCGCGCTTTGAAGGCAAATTGAAGTTGGGTGTTTTTGCGACGAGATCTCCTCACAGGCCTAATCGCATGGGTCTCTCGGTCGTGAAATTTATAAAAATCGAAGAGAAAAAAGATTCCATTCACTTGTTTGTGAGCGGAGTGGATCTCGTCGATGGGACTCCGATTCTCGATATAAAACCCTACATTCCTTACGCGGATTCCGTGCTGGCGGAGGCGCCTTTATTTTCGGCTGCTCCCGAGAGGCTCAAGGTGGTTTGGAAATGCGAAGCTCCTGTCGAAAAAAAACTCATAGAGGAGATTGTTTCTTTAGACCCTAGACCGGGTCATCAAAAAGGAGATGGATCTATTTATGGAGTATCTTTGAATGACCTTAATGTTAGATTTCAGCTTACGGGCAATGATTTTGAGATTTTAGAAGTGGAGCGGAAAGTGTTAGGATCTCAATCATGAAAAAAGTTTTAGTCACTGGTGCGGCTGGATTTGTTGGTTCTCGGACCGTTGAGAAATTGAGGGAACGTGGAATCGATGTCGTCGGCATCGATAATATGAACGATTACTATGATGTCGCCTTAAAACAAGAGCGTCTCAAAGCTGTTCAAGCTTCTGGCTGTCATTTTGAAAAAATTGATATCGAAGACAAAGCATCGCTCTTGAAAATTTTCCGCGAACATAAATTCGATGTCGTTTTCAATCTCGCTGCCCGGGCCGGAGTTCGCTACTCCATGGAAAATCCTGATGTCTATATGTCGACCAATGCTCAGGGAACCCTGAACATTCTTGAATGCATGAGAGCAACAGATGTGACGAAACTCGTCCTCGCTTCTACGTCATCTCTTTATGCCGGACAAGCGATGCCATTCAAAGAAGATCTGCCGGTCAATACTCCGATCTCCCCGTATGCCGCTTCGAAGAAAGCAGCAGAAGTCATGGCCTATACTTATCATTATCTTTATAAAATTGATGTTTCCGTTGTCCGGTATTTCACCGTTTACGGACCCGCTGGTAGACCGGACATGTCGCCTTACATTTTTTCAGAGGCCCTGCTTCACGATAAAGAAATTCCCGTTTTCGGTGATGGCTCTCAGTCCCGAGATTTTACTTTCGTCGACGATATCGCCGAGGGAACAATTCTTGCTTCGAAAAAACTGGGTTATGAAATCATTAATCTCGGTGGAGGAAATAATCCCTACACGCTTAATGAGATGATAAAGATGATGGAAAAAATATCGGGCAGGAAGGGAAAGGTTAAGTTTGGTGAAGCTGTTAAAGCTGATATGGACATTACCTGGGCCGACATCACGAAAGCGAAGAGTCTTCTTGGCTGGTCTCCAAAAACTACTTTTGAAGAGGGACTTAAAAAGACTCTGGAATGGCACCGGAAGGCTTTGGGCAATCTTCCCTAAAGTAACTTATACATTCATCTCCCCGAGGACTTCTCACAGAATGCCATCGCCAGACGCGACTTGCGGGGCTTTCAATATGTCCTTCTGTTCCGATCAATAGAAGATGAGAGTATTTTTTACGAAGCCTATTTATTTTATTCTGTAGTCCCATGCAGGTGTCGTAATAAACTCCGGTCATGACAAGAAAGTGATGAGTTTTATTTTTCTCATTCAGAACTATTCCGAAAGGGCCTCGCTCGTCTTCCGGAGCAGTGTCACACTCTGCAACCATTTTTGAGGATGGCACAAACTTATAGAATCTCTCAGCGTGCGCGTTGGTATAGCTTATCGTAAGAATTAAAATGAAGACCAGTCTCATTGATATCTCCGATAAAACATTTCAAAGTCTTCCATGACCTTAAGAGACTTAGGTCCATTCTTTTTCAGAGCAGGTCCTAAACCCTTATATTCAACAATAGTTTCAACCCAACTGGGAGACCGTGACAATCTTTTTTGAAGAATTTCTCGTTTCCGAAATAACCATCGAATTGCTGCACAGATGTTTTTTGATGGTTCAAAAAGCTCTTCTTTCTTAAGATCTATATAATGGTCTTTCAGCTCACCCTTTCTGTCCTTTAGGATTCGCCATGTTTGCTCTGTTATCTGAATCAATCCGCGGGCCGGGCCAATATTCTTTTTATTTTCAGCGAATGCCTTGGAGTTGAATCGAGACTCACTTTCCATGAGAGCTTTCACGAAATTCGGATCAATTGGTACATCTGGCTTGAGCACTTCGTTCCAGTATTTGCACCAACCAGAAATCAGTGAGTCAAATTGATCAGGAGACTTGATCCTTTCCTCTCCGGAGTATTTTTTTGGTGCAGGAGTTGAGCTTTGAAAATCTGGAAAGAGCGAAAGAGAGTATATCTCGTCTCCATCCAGGCGATCTTTTCCTGAGGGATTCTTTCTGCAGTGTCCATCCACATCCTGCAGCTGCCGGCCTACTGGTAACCTTGGGTGTCTTGTGACCCAATGCTGACCATACGGACATGCCCTCCATGGGTGAACTTCTTTATCATCTGGTTTCCAGAAATCTTTTTTTGTTTTCCGAATTTCTGGTACGTACGGTTTGTAGAGTTCTTTCCATGGGGTAATGTCTACCTTGTAAGGGAGCTTTGATTTCTCCCAATCTTCTTTAAAAAGGGAAATTCTTTTTGAGATGTTTTTATCTTTTGTCTGAACTGCAAGATCAATGTCTGAATATGGTTTGTAATTAGCCTTTGCTCTAGAGCCAAAAATGACTACTTTGATATCTGGAATATCACTAAAGTACTTTTCCAGAAGCTCTTTAATCAGATGGACTTCATCATTCTTCAGTCCGTAAGACTTCATTCAAGCTTTCCCGAAAGAATCGAAAGAAGTTTTTGTGAACAAATGAGAAAGGTAGGGACGATTGAAAAGAGTTCGTTGGCCACTTCTTCATGGTAGAGATGGCTGGTTTTATTTCTTTTCTCAAGAAAATCAATCCACTCTTCCGGATTATCGATCCAGCCAATCTTTGCCATTTCGCGGAAAACATTTCTTGGGGTGTCGACTTTAATTTCTTGAAACTCAAGAACCTTTTTTGCAGAGTGTCCATGACACCTCAAGGCAATATTCGAAGCGCTGAATGATTCCGTCTCTCTCGAGGAGATTTGCCGGAGGCTTTTTCATGGCTTCATCAAGTGTCGCGAGTGCTTTCTTGTAATTATCTAATTTGGGTTTAATCATGGAATAATTATCTCCCGGATTCGAAATTAAAACCGCTTTTTTAATTCTTTCTGAACCCGCGCCAAAAGTTCCGTAATCATTTTATCATCCATCCCATGAAGCATGTGACTTGGCGGAAGATTTTTTTCTCCGCCTTTCTTGAATGCTTCGAGACGATTGTTGATATTGTTCCGGAGGGTCCGGAGTTTCTTATCTGTGAAGTCTTTGAGATCTGAATAATCTTTCATGGTTTTTTCCTGAATTTAAATCCTGTTTTCCCAGGACGACGATTTTCATTTGGTCTTCCACCCATTCCGCCGCCCTGACCCTGAGGTCTTGGACCGCGAAAGCGCGGGCGTTTATCTCGCGAGCCGTCGATGCGTTTTTCCATCTGCTGCATTTGTTCTTCTGGTGAAGGCATGTATCCCGGCTGGTGATCATCCTCGTCGTCGTATTGATTTCCGCCCTGAGGTTTTGATTGCACCGGTGATCTGTTACCGACGCTGTCCTTATCGACCGGCGGACGGTTCTGCTGCTGAGGAGGATTATCATTCCGCGGACGATCGTCACGACGGGGACCGCGATCATCTTGTCTCGGTCCTCGGTTATCTTGTCTTGGACCTCTGTCATCACGGCGGGGTCCGCGGTCATCACGTCTTGGTCCGCGATTATCTGGTCTGTGATCACGACTTTCCTGGCGAGGACGATCGTCCTGTCTTGGTTCACGCGATCTTTGCATGTCTCTGCGCGGATCACGGAAAGGCTTACTCACCGGGAGTTTCCCTTCAGCTTCACCGACAAACTCTTCCGTAATGAGTCTCAGTTTAATGAGTTTTTGGATTCTTGAAAGAGCGTCACGTTCAGTTTCATCACAGAAAGAAATCGCATCACCTTCTTTCCCAGCTCGAGCAGTACGACCAATCCGGTGAACATAACTTTCAGCTTCAACCGGAAGGTCAAAGTTGATCACATGGGAAACGCCATTGATGTCGAGTCCACGAGCCGCGATGTCTGTGGCGATGAGAACTTTAATTCTTCCTTCTTTGAAACTTGAAAGCGCACTCTCGCGGGCCGACTGAGACTTGTTTCCATGAATCGCCGCTGAAGGAATCTGGTGATGGGCGAGATAATCGACAATCTTGTTTGCACCGTGTTTGGTGCGGGTAAAGACGAGAGTCAGATTCACGCCTTCTTCTCCGAGAAGTTTCCGGAGAAGTTGATACTTATGAACACGCTGAGTGAAAATCACACGCTGATCAATTCTTTCCACGGTCGAAGACGGGGGAGTGACTTCCACGCGAACTGGGTTCTTGAGAAGATTCGAAGCGAGGCGAGAGATCTCGTCTGGCATTGTTGCTGAAAAGAGAAGCGTGTGGCGATCCTTAGGAAGTTTGGCGATCACTTTTTTAATGTCATGAATGAATCCCATGTCGAGCATGCGGTCAGCTTCATCGAGAACGAAAACTTCGATCGTATCAATCTTAAGAAGTCCTTGTTCCATGAGATCAAGCAGTCTTCCGGGTGTTGCGACGATGATGTCTACGCCCCGTCTGATCGCAGCGACCTGAGGAGCTTGTCCAACGCCACCGAAAATCACGGTCGTTCCAATGTGGAGACCTTTCGAATATTTCTGAATATTGGCACTGATCTGAGAAGCGAGCTCTCTGGTTGGTGAAAGGATCAGCACTCGAGGAGCGAGGTTTTTATGATCTTTCGGATTGTTCACGAGATAGTTGATGATCGGAAGAGAGAACGCTGCGGTTTTTCCGGTTCCCGTCTGGGCGATTCCCAGAAGATCCTTTCCTTCGAGGAGATGCGGAATGGCTTCTCTCTGAATAGGAGTAGGAGTGGTGTAGCCCGAGTCTTCCAGATTCTTAAGAATCACTGGATTCAAGGGCAGTTCATTAAATTTTTCCATGCATACCAATTGAGGTTTAGTTTTTGTTTTCAAAAAAGACGCGATCAAACCTCTGACCGAGTGTTTCTTCTGCTTGCTTTTGTGCAAGTCTTACGTTGAGCTCTCCCAATTTTTTTCGAAGAGCTGGATCTGTAATAAGCTTAGTTAGAGCTTCTGAAAGGGCCTTTACGTTTTGGGATGGAATTACGAACTCTCTTGCATCCGCATCGAGGAGTTCTCCGGCACCCACTTTATCTGTGGTGATCACCGGAACGCCACATCCCATGGCTTCGAGGACAACGCGACCGAATTCTTCAATGCGCGCCGGAAGTACGAAGATATCGATGGCATTGAAATAGCTTTCAATGTCTGAAAGACCTGGGTCAAAGATGATCCCTCTTCCGGAGTATTGTCCTTTCTCATCCTTACCTACCACTCGAAAACTGGCCTTGTCACGAATATCAGCGGAAAGGGCCTCAATTGCGTGAATAAAGAGGTCTAAACCACGTTTTTGGAAGTTTCCTGAAGTCACAAGGCTCACTATCACCTTGTCGGGGAATCCGAAACGTGATCGGAGCTCTGATTTATTGGGGAGTGGCCGAAATACTTTTGTATCAAGTGCCGGATAGACAACGTAAATCTGTCCCGGCGGAACATGGAATCTTTCCACTGTATCTTTTTTCATAAGTTCAGAGTTGGCGATCATCTTCGTAAATCCCATCTCGCGCAGAAGGGGATTATGTGTAAGGGCCATCTCATGATTACTTGGCAGCATTTTATTGTGGATAAGTTCGGAAGCGAGGAACACGCAATTGTGAAGAGTGAGGACATCTTGATCGCTGATGTCACCGTGGCCAACTGTAATCTCTGGTGAAAGTTTTTTCCGGAGTCTCTGCACCTGCCAATCGTACCAACGGCGGCGAGTGAAGCCAGTGCTCTTGATCCAAGGAAACATCTTGTGAGGGATGACCCCCATAGAGTTGAGTAATTCCTTATCCATCGTCATAGCAGCGACATGAACTTCATAGCCACGGGATTGAAAGTAGCGCATGTTCTCATAGGCCGTGCGGGCAGAGCCCGAACTTTTATGCAGCTGAAGCATGGCAATCAGAACTTTTTTTCCAGTTTGGAAGTTATTTTCGGCGGGATTATTTTCCATAAAACATATTATCTGAGTTGATGTAGTGCTGTCTTCTTCCGTGAATCCTGAAATAAAAAACGCCCAATGAAGGGCGCCTTTTAAGAGAAGGATTTTATGGAAGAAATGTTGAGAATCAACTTCAGGTGGGAAGTTATAGCTTCCCACCACCTCTTCATCTTTCCACATGATTATTCTGACTTGATTTGAATTAAGAATCAAGCCTCGAGCATAAACCTTTAAAATCTGAAGAGTAGATCAGTGAAAGGTGTGCTTTCTTCATCAAAGAAACGCTTACTTTCTAGCACTCTGCTTCCGAGAAACGTAAAATAGGGAGAAATGAGTTTTTTATATTCATCCCGAGTTCGGTGAATGGCGTACTCATCCTTGAATTCCAGTTCACTGACCTGACGAGTGAACTCAACATCGGTGGGCACAGTGAGATAGAGAAACTTGATTCTTTTGGCGAGGATCGGAAGAACTGTTTTCAGTTCTTTGTCTGAGAGATACTGAAAAACAGAAGTACAGATACCCAAATCAAAATTGTTATCTTTTTTTCTATCTGTTTCACACCACTCAACAATGCCTTCCTGGTAGAGTTTCAACTTGGTTGATTCAACTGGTCTCAGCTTATCGGGGCGCGCCTTTTTGAAAGCGTAAGGCGAGGGTTCTATACCTACGGCGCGGTAGGGGATGAAGGTCTTCATCATTTCGCGGAAGAGGTGCCCGTAACCAAATCCCAGGTCAATGATCGAGGTGATTTCGACATGCTCCACGGAGAGAAATGCCTTGAGATAGCGGGCATGATCTTTGGCGTTTCCTATCCCGTCCATCGTCATCGGCTCGGAATAGTTTTTGTCCCAATAGGTCTTATCAAAGATTGTCATAAAGTGCTCAAAGGTGCTTTAATTCATTCAAAGGAATTCTATGCTTCCCTGGTCGAAATCACTCGTGATCATTCCAACTTATAATGAGTCCGACAACGTCGAAAATATGATGACGACTTTGAACGGGCTCTATCCGGAACTTTCGATACTTGTCATCGAAGATGGGTCACCGGATGGTACGGCCGCGATCGTTAAAAAGTATCAGGCCACGCATCCAAACGTCCACATGATTGAGCGTCAGGGAAAACTTGGACTCGGCACGGCCTACATCACGGGCTTCAAATGGGCGCTGGAGAAGAACTTCGAATTTGTCTTTGAAATGGATTGCGATTTTTCTCATGATCCCAAAGATGTCGAGGGTCTTTTAACGGCTGCTCAGAGCTGTGACCTTGCCATTGGCTCCCGTTACATCGGCGGAATCCGGATTCTCAACTGGCCTATGAAAAGGCTTCTTTTAAGTTATTTTGCTTCAATCTATACGCAGGTTATTACCGGCATGAAAATCCAGGACGCGACCGGTGGATTTAAATGCTTTAAAGCAAGTACACTTCGCCAGATTGACCTTAATAAGATTTTCTCGAATGGTTATTCATTCCAGATCGAACTTAACTATAAGACCTGGAAGAAGGGTCTGAAGCTCCAAGAAGTGCCGATCACTTTCTCTGAAAGACGTGAAGGTCAATCCAAGATGAGTCGGAAAATTATTTATGAAGCAGTCTGGGCCGTCTGGCGCATGAGACTTTTCAGCTAAGAATTTTCAGGATTACATTTCTTTTTCTCAACGACATTATTTTTTGAAATGAAGTACTGAAGAGTTCTTCTGTGGATCCTTCCATTAGACGCCCAGGGAGAGATGAATGATTTCATGTCGACCCGGGCGCCTTGAGCAAAGGATTTCATGGAAGAAATGCAGAGGGTGTTGATTCTCTTCATTCTTTTGTTACAGCTTGCTGTAATTTTAAGAATGACTTGGTGAGACTTCAGGTGGGAAGTTAGCGCTTCTCACCACCTCTTCATTCTTCAATAATTGTGAACTAGGTTATGAGATTTAGCAACCAATGACATTTCAAAGATTTAGGTCCTATGGAGAGCGGTATTTCTTTTTAATCTTTAAAAGATCCCATCCCACACGGAACATTTCTCTGAAAACTTTCACCTTACTCCCCGGAACATCTTCCCAGTGAAACAAGGGATATTCGACGATGTTCTGTTCTTTAATCCGAAGAAGGATTTCAATATCGAAGATCCAGCGACTGATGAAAGGTTCTCTAAACGCCAACTCGGATGCCTCGGTCGTAAAGAGCTTTGCTCCACATTGTGAGTCGTAAGCTTTGACCTTGAGGACATTCGAAACGATGGTAACAAATATTCTCCCCAGATAATGTCTATGAAGGTCGCGTTTGATGATACTTCCCAGACGAGACACTCTAGAGCCCCAGATCGAGCTAATTACCTCTCCCTGATAAAACTCTAGGTACTTCATCATGCGAGGGATTTCCTCCAGTGGGGTCGCAAGATCAGCGTCCCAGAATCCAATCCAATCAAATGTAGTGGAGGATTCTTTTCTCCAGAATTGGTAGGCGGACTGGATGACGTTCCCCTTCCCCTGATTTTCCGGTGCATGATAGGCCATGTGTCTTTTATCATGGCAGTGAGAATCGAGAATTTCACGGGTCCGATCAGTAGAGCCATCATTGGCAAACAAGTAATGGAGCTCGATACCATTTTTCTCATTCAACCGATCGCCTTCTTCGAGGGCCTTAAAATTAAGTCGGCTTTCTTCGTTGAAACACGGAACGATGAGAAGAATTTTTTTCATTTAATCTTTTCTCTTCCAGACCATGTATTCACAAGCGTCTTCATAAATTTTTTCAAAAACTACTCCCGCAGGAGTGGTGAGAGTACTGTCAGCCAGAGCGAGTTTATTGAATTCGACTTTGGCATTCCATTGTTCAAGTGTCAGATCATAAATATGAGGCCGATATGGTTTTCTAATGAGCTCTTTGACGAAGCCTCTCTGAGTTCCCCATAGGTACGCATTCTCTCTGTCGAGATCGGCTCCCCCGACGCCCCAGATTTGCTTAGTCTGTTCGCTGGTTTCGGCAGCAAATGGAAAATAAGGATCACGCACCAGAAGGGCCTTCTTTTCTATCTGATAACCTTTTACAATTTTCAAGGCTTCTCTGATCTCTTGTGAGCATGCCTTTTGATCCAGCTTCTCCACCTCCAGCGCTTGGAAGCGTGAAGGGAAGAGTAATAGGCCAATAGAGCAGAGCCCGGCAAGGATCAAGTTCTTCCTACGGAATGGGAAGACCGGCAAGTGCTTCACCGAAAATAGAACAAAGATGAAAAGCAGTCCGACGTGAGGCATGATGTGGTGATTGTGAGACGTATTCATGTTACCAGAGAGGACTACCAGGATCGCTATCACACAGAACATGACAAACTTTTTGTTCATCAGTTTTTCTTGTCTTCCAAAGAGCACATGCAGAGGAATGAATGCTAACCAGAAATACTTGGACTGCATCAAAATCAGCTGGAGATACTCCTGAGCAGAGTGGATTGTTGGTGGCCGGGAGTTAAAAGTCTCAATGTAAAGAAAGCGAATGTGCTT
Source organism: Vaucheria bursata (assembly GCA_032358265.1). Taxonomy (NCBI): domain Eukaryota; class Xanthophyceae; order Vaucheriales; family Vaucheriaceae; genus Vaucheria; species Vaucheria bursata. Next base: position 107,406 of record JAULBW010024290.1, read on the forward strand.
ATAGAAACCAAAATTCTGGGGAAAGCCGACAATCAAATACGAGAGGAGCATGAAGCCGATGAACTTAAATCCCTTCGTGACACTATTTCGATTCAGCCCCTCGGAAAGGAACAGATAAAGGAATGACGGAATGAAAAGAATTGTGGAGCGCTTGACTGCAGTCGCAACTCCCCAGGTGAGAGCCGCGAGAATGAAAAAACGGCGGTTACTGGTTTTTGTGTATTGAAGTGTAAAATAAGAAGCTACGAAACAAAAGAACATGAGCATGTGATCCGGGTGCACACGAAAAAGAAATTCAACCCATGTGGGATTCTGAAGGCCAAAAAGGATAAAGACATTTGCCACCCAAAGAGAGCCTGTCCAGGATCCAATGAGGAGATAAGCACAGCTAAGGCAGAGGGCAGTGAGAAGGAAAAGTGAAGTGAGAAGGAGGGCGAAATGGTGTGCCATTTCTTCCTGTTCTTTCGGGTGAACTTCCTCGGGAACAACTGATGGAGATAGTTTTGCGATGGTGTGGGCAACTCGGAAATAGAGATTTCCGTACGGAGCAAAGTGATTCGAGTTCCACCAGCGGGTGAGAGTCGCCGTCTGGATTCCACGTCCGGCATCATTATCCCTAGCAAATACCTGACCCTTGGTTCTCTTCGTTTCATGAAGGATAGATGCAACGTTAACGAAAGTGGAGATCAGGAGAATGAGGGAAGAAATGAATAATGCTTTACGAGCCCAGTTCTCAAGGTTCAGTTCAAGATTAAGATCAGTAATAAACGCCTTTACTGAGTTCAAGTGACCTTAGCCTTTTTTATCAAAACTAAATTCCTGACATAAATGATGAGATTGAGCGAACTTCCAGCCGTAAAGACAATGTCTCCTATGCTGATGGAGTAAATGAGAATTAACACTCCTCCGCCCAGTGAAAAGTACCAGAACTCCACAGGAATCACACTCTGCTTTTTCTTTTCAGAGGCTATCCACTGGACTACGAATCTTCCGAAAAAAAGGATCTGACCAAGAAAGCCGATGATGACCCAGGGGTTAAGGATTTTATCAGCGTATTTAGCGAAGATGGCTTGCATTAGAAGTTCACTTTCTTTGCTATGATATACGGCCTGATGTTTTGTGATTCAAAATATGTTCGCATCAGCATATCGGCGATGAGTCCAAGCGCAAGCATTTGCACTCCAACCAGAATAAGAACCATACTGATGAGAAATAACGGATTCCGGTGCACCTTGGTTTCAAATACCAGTTTCTGGTAAGCAGAAATTCCCAGGGTGAGAAAGGAAAGACCAAAGCAGAAGAGTCCTGCTCCCCCGAAAACATACACTGGCTTCGTTTTAAACCATTTCATAAACCAGACTGTCAGGAGATCTAGTACCACCTTGAACGTGCGGTTAATGCCGTACTTAGAAACGCCGGCAGTCCTCGCCCGGTGATTCACAGGAATCTGGGCGACTTTTACACCCATGGATTCAATTAAAACTCCGAGGAACCTGTGCATTTCTCCATAAAGATGAAGATTTTCTACAACCTGACGACGATAGACTTTTAAGGAACATCCGAGATCCTTCAGTTTCGTCTTTGTCACCTTACGAATAATGAAGTTGGCAATCTTGGAAGGGAGAAGTCTCAGGACAAATCCATCCTGGCGCTTTTCTCTCCATCCGGTCACATAGTCGTAACCATCCTCTTCAATGAGCTTCAGCATCTTGGGAATGTCACGCGGGTCATTCTGAAGATCAGAATCCATCGTCACAAGAACTTCACCTGTTGCATTCTTAAAGCCGGCATCGAAAGCAGCAGTCTGTCCTGCGTTAGTGAAAAAGGAAATGACCTTAAGATATTTACGGGTTTTCGACATCTCTTCTAAAAGCTCGAGACTCCCATCGCGGCTACAGTCATTGACCGCCAGAACTTCAAGTTCATACTTAGTGCCCTGAAAGGATTCTTCTATTTCCCGAAAGAGTTGCGGGAGGTTTTCCCTCTCATTGTAGATTGGGAGAATGATGCTAATTTTCATTCTTGAATTCTAATGTTTCTAGGTCAGGTCTGGCATCAAAAAATGAGAACCTTCTGTGCTGCGTCGCTGAGGATATATGACTGCGCTTCTTCAGAACTTTGATTATACTGACTCAAATGATGATGAAGAAAACGGATCTTGCCCTAATGGGCTTTTTTCTGCTTATTTGTGTGTTCTCTGAGCCCTTCAAAAAAGGGTTTGAGCTCTCTGGCCACCGTGGTTGGGTGGCCTCCCACTCCTCTGCTCAGGTGATCCATGCGACGAGTGAGACGGGATTTGTTGGCTATGCTTACAAAACAATTTCCGATTCTGGTGCGGATTTCCACTACTTTGATAGGTACCCCTTTATCTTTGGAGCGTTCACTAATTTCCTTCTTGCCCCTTTCTCGGATGACTTAGGAAACTGGGTCTTAGCCTCTAAAGTCTTCATGAACCTGATCTATTTCCTAACAGGCATTTTGATCTACCTCATTGCCGGTTTTTTCCTTCGTCACAAATGGCAGCAGCTCTCCGTTGCTGTTCTAAGTCTAAGCGGAGAGTATTTTGTCACCTATCACGTCATGTTTCACTTTGATCAGCCAGCTATTCTGGGACAGGCTTTCCTGGTTTATGGCATTCTCAGGCTTGAGTTTCATGGGGATAAAAGATTCTTTTATCTCACTGCTTTTACTGGCCCACTCCTTGGACGCGGATACGTCAGTCTCTTTACCTTACTTTTATATTTTTTGCTGAGATTCGTCCTCCCTCAGGGAATAAAACGAAGAGATCTTTTCCTTATCTCTCTTAAGTCTCTTCTTCCTTCGGCGTTCATTTGCCTAAGCTTTCTCGCATACAATATTTACACCGAAGCAAGAATCCGGAACGTTTCCATTGATGACGTCAGCATTGTCATGAGTGCGAAGTCGCGCTTAGGTTTAATAAAACACACGAATAAAAAAATTGAGGAAGATCTTAGATTCAGTACGTTCGTCTCATCTCAGGTGTCCCGCTTTAGCCGACACGTGACACCTTTTAGTATTGGGAGATCTCTTGGTGCGATAATCACTCTAGCATTGGTTGGTCTGACTGGGTTTGTCGCATTTCGCTCCTTCAGGCAGGGAGAGAGGAGCATTTGTTTCTTCCTCCTCTTCTTCATCCTTACGGGCCCTTTCTGGACGATTCCCCTGAAGAGGCTTACACATTTTCACGACTACACGACGATGTACTACTGGGCATCCGGGATGGCGCTTTATATTTCATTGTTCAAATTCCTTCCCGATAAAAAATGGATCAGTTACATCGTTATTGGCATTTCCCTTGCTTCACTCGGGACATGGTGGAAGAAATCGATCAAATCCACTGATGAAGTCAATCGATTGGCCATGGAATTCGACGAAGTCAGGAATGTCCTCAGAAAGTTTCCTGACTCAACTATCGCTGTGGAACAAGGCATCGCCAGTTTCCTTCCTCAAAAGCCCTACGTCCTCGGTTTTTACCTGCATGATCGCTTTCTGACTTCTTCAAATCACGCAGCACTCACTCTTAGTACCCAATCTCTTTCCCTGGCGCCACTTTATGAAGGAAAAAAATTGAAACTTTATCAGGGGCTTCCGTGATTTTAAAACTTTCTCAACCCAGATATTTCCTTTTATTTGTGGGAATTCTCACGTTCCTTTTACAGCCATTTAAAGTAGGTTTTGAGAAGGGGCATCACGGCTGGGTAAGTTCACACACACTTGCCATCATCACGCGTGCTACTCCGGAGAACCTGTTTCTTGGCTACACTAGAGACGTCGTCACAACTGAAGGAAGGGATAAAGTTTATTTTGATCGATATCCGGTTATCTTTGCCGGGATTTTTCACGTTCTTCTGAAACCTTTCTGGGACCATCTCGAAGCGTATACGTACATGAGTCGTCAGTTGATGAATGTGATTTTCCTCATTACCGCTTGGCTCCTTTTTCGCTTACTGAGAAAGCTTGCCTCTCATGAAATCGCTCTTGGTGCGACTTTCTTCACAATTTCTTCTGCCTATCTTGTGAAATATAAAGATATGGTCCACTTCGATCAACCCGCGCTCATCGGTTGTCTTCTTGCCTTGAACGGCATAGCCGATTTTGAGCTGGAAAAAAAGTCGAAGTATCTCTATTGGGGTGCCTTCCTCGGGACGCTCTTGGGGAGAGGTTACGCGGTGATTTTTATCTTTGCGGCCTGGTTTCTTGTGAGGGGAGTGCGCGAGCTGAGAGCGACTAAGTCCCTCGTGAAAGTAATCAAGGACAAATCTCTGTTGATTCTTTTCCTGAGTATCCCTCTTCCCACCTTGATGTTAGGAATGAATATTGTTTCAGAGGCGAAAATCCGGAATGTGAGCATTGAAGAAACCAGTATCGTGGTAAGTGCGAAGCATCGCTTTGGTATTGAAAAATACAAGTTAGGAAAGACGGGAGAGAAGAAGTTCAAATGGGGATCGTTTGTCAGCAATCAGGTTCAGAGAGCTCTGGACATGGCCACACCATACGTACTGTTTGGGATCCATGTAAAAAATTACAAAGAGAAACTCAGGCACTATCTCTCACTTATTCCTAAATTTCTCTTTCAACTTTTCCTGCTATTCCTCCTGATCCGTCATGGGAAATTTTTCTGGCAAGGTCTGTCCTCTGAGACCAGAAATATTTTTATCACTTTCTCGCTCAGTGGAGTCTTATGGATTTTCCTGATGCGAAACCTTGCCAATTATCACGACTATGTAAGCCTATATCTGATCGGCTTATTGGCATGTGCTTCGATTTTCTTTATGGACCTGGCCGACCGGAAATATCCGCGGGTTTTATCGTTTATGCCATTGGTCTTTGTATTATCTCTGATTCTTAATTTTTATCAGGGGCAAGTGACTTCATCTGAAGTGAACTGGCAGAGTTCAGAGTTTCAGAAAATAAGATCGCTCATGAAGGAAAAGAAATTAGAAGTTGCCTATGTAGGAAATGATTTTTACAGCTTCATGGAAGGAGTGCCTCATGCGGCCGATTACATGTTGAGTGATTTTCATCTGACTGACATTGAGAATTTGTCTGATCTTAAAATAAAGAAAGAGAGCGATGACACTTTAAGTGCTTCTTTGTAATTCCCAATGGGAAAAGCCTAATGCCAGATAATATATAGGGAAGTAAACAATGCTCGACATGACAATGCTCCCTAATATGACAATCATGAAAATGACTAAGTGAAACGCTTTATGCTCGGAAGACTTTCCTCTCAGTTTGAGCAGCGGAAAAAGCAAGGCCGCTAGATACAAAAACAATCCCACAATACCAGTGTCTGCCATCACTTCCAGCAAATAGAAGTGAGGGGACTGAGCCTTTCCGGTATCCGGATCTATAGAACTCTTCCCCAGTCCTGCTCCTATGACCGGTGAACTTTTCCATACTTTGAGAGCATTTTTATAGTACTTGAATCTGGTAGATTCCGAAGACACTTGATCGGCTTCTACTCTTGCCGGGGCATCAATTTTAGAAGGGGTGAGGATCTTCTGCTCGAAATTCGTCACGTTCTTGAAAATCCTGATTGGGAAGTCCTTGCACTCTCTCGCCTTGTGGCCAATTGAATTCATGAGAAACGTGAGCGAAAAGCAAATACAGAGAGGAACAATAACTGCCGGAGCAACTTTTCTATAGCTTCTCTGAACGATAAAAAATAAAGCGAACACACCCGGGATTGCCCAGAATATCACCCGAGAGCTTGCCGCAATGGTCAGATAACTGACCAGCGAATAGAAAATCCAAAACCATTTCTCTTTCAAATAACGATGAATAAACACTAAGAAGAACAAAATAGAGATGATGAAATTATTTGGTCCCCACCGGAATCCTGTAGGTGAAGTCGTGTGATAAATTTTCTGAAAATCATTTAGCGCTGTCGGGAGCACAAAGTTTTTTCCAAAATCGATAACTTCAGGGTTGAGACTGGAGATTGGGAATCGCCAGATCCCGAATGACTCAATCATTCCGACCAGGAATTCTAAGAGCACGCAAGTGAAGAGTCCTTTGAGAAAGATGGTCTTCTCTTCATCTCCCTTCACCGTTGACCAGAAGAAGTATTGAAGTACGCCGAAGCCCAATATCATAAAATACTTGATTGAGCTTACGTCATGGGACCAGACGAGTGTGAGCGCTGACCATGCCAAAAACACCACTAGAAAATTCAGAGGGAGAATTGCCTGTTTTAAATTCGAGATATTCTTGAGCGCAAAGAGAACAGCTGCGATATGTGAAATATAGATTTTACCAGAGGAGAGTCCCTGGCCGAAAAATGAAGCCAGGAGAAAAAACAGGCGGACATTCACAGACGTTTTGTCCTGCTATAGTGCTCGATCACCCGATCGAGTCCTTCACTGAGTCCTACTTCCGGGGCCCATCCCATCGATTTCATTTTGCTAACATCGAGAAGTTTTTGAGGCGTACCATCTGGCTTAGTCGTGTCGTATGAGATCTTTCCTGTGAAACCCATCTTCTTTGCGATAAGTGTCGCGAGCTCTCCAATCGAAATATCTGTTCCACTTCCCACATTCACCCATGAAGGTTTTTCTCCTGCCGCGGACATAAAATGAATGCACGCCTTTGCCAGATCGTCGACAAAGAGAAATTCGCGTCTCGGAGTTCCCGTTCCCCAGACTTTAAATTCCTGATCGTTGTTTTTAATAGCTAATGCCATTCGCGCAACAAGCCCGGGTATAACATGAGAATTGAGGAGGTGAAAATTATCATTCAATCCGTAGAGGTTTGTAGGCATGACGGAAAGCCAGTTAAATCCATATTGGCGGTGAAAGCTCTCAGCTGTTTTGAGTCCGGCAATCTTAGCAATGGCATAGGGCTCATTGGTTTCCTCCAGCGATGAAGAAAGTAGATATTCCTCTTTCATAGGCTGCTTTGCCAGCTTGGGATAAATGCAGGAACTGCCTAGGAAAAGGAGGTTGGGTGTTTTGACCTTAAAGGCAGCATTGAAAACGTTTTGCTGGATCTGAAGATTCTCAAAGATGAAATCGGCGCGATAAGTATCGTTTGCGAGAATGCCTCCGACTTTTGCGGCAGCCATGAAAACGGTGTCAGGCGTGTGAGTGACAAAATATTCTTCAACCGCCACCTGATTCAGAAGATCAAGCTCGGCTCGAAGAGGGGCCAGAATCGATTCAAATCCTTGCTTCTGGAGCTGATCTTTTAAGGCTGAACCGACAAGTCCACCGGAACCAAGTACCAAAACCTTGAGTTTTTTATTCATGTTGCATTAAGACTTTGTGGCCGCCTTCAAGGAGATATTTTTCTCGCTTAAAAAGTGCCAGATCAGACTTCATCATGTCTTTTACAAGGCTCGCCAGATTGTGCTTCGGCTTCCAGCCGAGTTTTGTATTGGCCTTCGTCGGATCGCCGAGAAGAAGATCCACTTCCGTCGGCCGGAAGTATTTTTCATCAACCGCAACAATTTCTTTTCCGATCGTGAGTTGGAATTCACCATGACAAGCTTTCACGTAACCTTTTTCCTGTGCCCCTTCGCCCTTGAATTCAACTTCAATCCCTGCTTCGGCAAAACTCAGGCGAATGAAATCGCGCACACTAGTCGTCACTCCTGTGGCAATGACAAAATCTTCCGGCGTAGGCTGCTGTAGCATCAGCCACATCGCCTCAACATAATCCTGGGCATGACCCCAGTCGCGTTTGGCGTTGAGATTCCCGATAAAAAGTTTTTGTTCCATTCCCAGCACTATCCGGGCAGCAGAACGAGTAATCTTTCGTGTGACGAAAGTTTCCCCGCGAAGGGGAGACTCGTGATTGAAAAGAATACCGTTACACGCGTACATTCCATACGCCTCTCTGTAATTTACTGTGATCCAGTAGCCATAGATCTTTGCAACGCCATATGGTGAGCGTGGATAAAATGGCGTCGTCTCTTTCTGAGGAGTTTCCTGGACCATTCCGTAGAGTTCAGAGGTGGAAGCCTGGTAGATGCGAGTCTTTTTTTCGAGTCCAAGAATTCTGACTGCTTCAAGAATGCGTAAAGTACCGAGTCCATCTACGTTTGCCGTGTATTCGGGAGTATCAAATGAAACTTTTACGTGTGACATGGCACCGAGATTATAAATCTCATCTGGCTGAACTTCCTGAATGATGCGGATAAGGTTCGTAGAATCTGTCAGATCTCCATAATGGAGCTTAAGGCGCACATTCTTCTCGTGGGGATCCTGATACAAGTGATCAATGCGATCTGTGTTGATGAGTGAGGACCTGCGCTTGATACCGTGAACTTCATATCCTTTCGATAAAAGGAGTTCAGTAAGGTAGGCGCCATCCTGGCCGGTAATTCCGGTAATAAGTGCTTTTTTCATGTTTCCTAGACTATCAAGTCCCAAGGACCTTTTCAAAGATTTCCCGGTATGTAGCGACATACCTTTCCCATGAATGGTGTTTCCGCGCGTGCTCCCATGTCTTTCCATAGAATAAGGTGCCTTCTGACGACATTTTTTCTATGGCCCGCACAAGATCGTCGGTATTGACGGGAACCATTTCGTCCCAGGTCTCTCTCACTTTGAGGGAAATGCCTGCATCTCCTATGAGTTCGGGTGTGCCCCCTGAGTCAGAGTAGATCAATGGAATGCCCATCAGCATTTTCTCGACAACGGCGTTTGGACAGCAGTCCTTGTATTTCAAGTGAAGTGCGAAATCGATGTTGCTGAGCCCTTCGCGGAACGACTCTGGTTCATAGCTTCCAAAAATTTCCAGTTTTCCCTGGTCCTTCAGGTCTTGAATCAGTGTTTCGAGTTCCGGAAATGGCTGCATCTGACCGGCGATGACCAGAACATACTGAGAACTGAGGATTTTCATGGCTTCAAGAGCAGGCTGAAGAATGTGCTTGGCCGAGGAACCAAAGACTCCTGTCAGAAGGAGGCGGATTTTACTTCCTGGATTCCAGTCGCGCTTTATCGCCACAGCTGGGACGGCATTGTGAAGCACGATATGATTTTCTGGAACGTATCCGTTCAGGATCTTTTGAGTCTCTTTTGAGAAAGCAGATTGAAAGATAACGAAATCGGAATTCTTCTGGCATTCAACCATCATCTGGTTCCGGGCCCTATAGTCTCCCTTGTACCAAGCCGGATAGTAGTGACCGTTCTGATTGAATACGAGAGGGAGTCCGCGCTTTTTCATCCTGATGGCGCACTTAAACAGAATCGGGTCCCAGGCCGAGTTGGCGTGAATGAGGTTAGGAGCGATCGGGAAATCTCCGAACGCCTTTTTCATTCGCAAAGTCCGTGAGACAGGTCCACCCAGCTGACCTTTTCGCAGAATTCCCCAGTATGGTCTTGGTATTTTCCGGTCGTTTGAAACCGGTGAAAACTGAGGCGTGAATGAGAGATTGTAGTAAGCAGTCTTCAGAATCTCTTTCATTCTATCAGGACTCTTTTATAAAGTGCCAAGATGCGGGTCACGCAGTTTTGAAGTTTATAATTCTCAGCTTTAGGGGAAACTTTCCTTTCGCGGGTAAGAACGTGTTGAATGCCTTCAGCGATGCTCTTAACAGTGCGATCAACCAGGATGGCGTTTTCCACTCCGGAGATGACATCTTTTGCGTCTCCTACGTCAACCGTTACGATGGCAGTTCCACAGGCCAGAGCTTCCTGGACGATTGTCGGAGAGCCTTCTTTGTCACTTAACATCAGCACCGCATCAGCGGCGTTTAGATAGTTCGGAACAAGATGGGGAGCGATTCTTCCGTCGAGAACAATAAGCTCAACGTTCTCTATCCCTTTCCCCTGGAGGTAACCGATGGCACCGTAGGCAAGGTCCGGACGCTTATTGGGAGAATCGAAGCTGGAATAGAAGAGGACATATTTCTTATTTTCATCAAGCTTAAGATCCTGACGACATTTCGCACGATCGAGAGCCTTGAAGATTGAGGTATCAACGCCGCTGGGAATGACTTCCCATCTGCTACACAGAAGGGGGCTTCGCTCTCTCATCGGTAAAGACACGTAGATGACTGCATCGGCAAACTTCATCGCAAACCAGGACAGGAGGAGCGCAATATTCCGGCGCACGACATGCACATCATTGTGGCCATTGATGTCACCGCCTCGGAAAGTGATGATGTATTTCTTTCTGAAAGTAACGAGAGCTCCCAGAAAACCTGTCACAGTTCCGTATTGCGAATGGATGATGTCGTAATTGCCAGTGGTGATCTTCCTTCTGAGTTCAAAGAGGCATTTGAGCAGAGTGAATATACCGTTCGTGTAAACGAGATAAAAGATATCGGACTCAAAGTGAAAATGCTCACGAATCGTGGAACATTCCCGCTTAGAGAAGATGAATGCGTTTTCTTTCTTTGAATAAGGAATAAGGTAAAGAATTTTCATGTGCCAAGAGTCCTCGTCCATTCTTCCCGGAGGACTTCGATGGAGTCTCTGAGGGTGTAGCGGGGAACGAAAGCAATATGCTGATTCAGCTTCTCAGGGGAACCTACGATCACCGGTGTTTCCACAGGTCGGATCAAAGCAGGATCAATCTGCGGCTTGAAGTTCACTCCCACAACATCCTGGATGACATCTAGTACTTCACGAAGTGAGTATCCGCGACCGGAGCAGATATTATAGACCTCTCCATCTTGGCCTCGTTGCAGTAACTCAGAGTAGGCCCTGGCGACGTCTCTGACATCCACAAAGTCTCTGACGACATCAAGGTTACCGCAGACGAATTCTTTTTTCTTACCGAGTTTAATTTCGATGGCCTGCTTAACAAATGAACTCACGACAAACTTTTCAGTCTGACCGCGACCGAGATGATTGAAGGATCGCGTGCTGATCACCTTGAGCTTGAAGCCTTTATGATAAATCTGTCCGAGGTGTTCCTGGGCAACTCTCGCTACCGCGTACGGGCTTAGCGGATGCATCGGCGTTTCTTCGGTCAGCGGATTCACCGACATCCCGCTGGCCCCATATTGATCTGAAGAGCCGACTGAAAGGATTCGCGTCTTCGGAAGATCTCCTTTGCGAACTGATTCCAGGAGATTCAAGAAAATATTTGTGTTGTTCTTGAAGCTTTCGGCCGGATCAACCCAGCTATGGGCCACAGAACTCTGAGAGGCGAGGTGAACAATGTGGTCGGGTCTTACTTCGGCCAGGATCTTCATCACTTCGTTTTGATCATGCATGATCGAATGAAACTGTTGAGTCACTCCCAGGCCTTGAAGAACTGAACACTGCTTCCGGGTCAGGGTATAGACCTCATTGCCTTTCTGAGAAAGGAGTAGCTCGGTGAGGTGTTTCCCCACAAATCCCGAGGCACCGGTAATGAGATATTTCATAGGGGGTTATCTTAAAGCGACTGGAGTTCTTTGGCTACCCGCAAGGCTCCCTGATCATCAAGGTTTGGGATGTGCACGATGTAATTTTCCGGGGATTCAAACTGAACTCCATTCAAAGTCCCTATAATTTCGTCCACAGTCATTGTACGCAGATCACCACCGTAGGATCCGGGGTAAGATCGCTTCAGAAACCGGGAGTTCTCCCTTTGATTGTCTGTGACCAAGAAGGTCAACTGAGGGCAACCTAGTAGGCTTCTTTCAAGAAATGCCACGCCGGCAGTTCCCATAACAAAATCATGACTCCTGTATTCTTCCAGAATCTGATTCGTAAAAGAAATTTTCCTCGCCTGGGGAAAATGGGGAAGACGTTCTGCCTCCCTATGAAGGATTGTCACCCGCTCCCATTTTTTCTCCGCTTTCTCGAGACCCTGGAGAATATTCTCAAGGATCTTCAGACTGCAGGATCCGGGAGAGAGGAGGAGGCTCTTGCTCGCTTTCGGAACAGATACTTTCTTGAAGCCATGATTGACTGGAAACCATGAGGGCCCCAGGAGCTTTCTGCCGGCAAAATCGTAGGGAGTTTCGGTGGCCAGAACATTGTAATCGAGGAGGGTATCACTCCCATGCTCCTTGATGACGAAATCATCGATGGACATGACTTTTCTTCCACTCGATTTCACTCTCTGATGCCATTCCCGGGTGATGGAATAGTGATCTACATAGATAACAGAATTCTCCGGGACATATTTCAAAGTTTCTTCTGCGTCTTGGAGGACGGTTACACCCAACCAATTCTGATGGTCATCCTGTCGGCATTCTCTTCCTTCACCGATGAAGAAGTAAGGAAAGGACTTGAAGTTTTCCGGATTGGCATCTGTATGCCTTCTCGAGAGAAAAAGAACTTTCATCCCGAGGTTGGCCACAGCACTTGCTATAGGCAAAGTTCTGGCAAGGTGCCCCAAACCGATCCCCGATCCGAAATCGACTCTGAAGCAAACTGTCCTCATGAATCAGATCCAGTCGAGACGGATGTTTTTAATTTTCAGGTCCTTGATCCGTTCCTCAAGATTTTCCAGACCCTTGCGAGTAGATTCTATCTGAGGATGAGTTTCGACCAGGATTTTTCCACACAGTGTATGGATATTGTCATCGATGAGCTTGTTTAAAACTTCGATTTCTGCACCCTCGATATCGATCTTGAGGATATCAACTTTATGGTTGAGTTCTTTGATGTAACGGGAAAGGTTAAAGGCTTTGACAAGGCGGAATTTGTCTTTCGAAACATTTCCTTTATCGCTTACGAGTGATGAACCGGTCGACCACTTCACTTCATCCTCATCGCTCTGCACATGATGAAAGAGCGGAAGTTCTGTATCTTCTGTCCAGACGGCACCATTGATCAGAGTGACATTTGGTTTCGTGCCAAAAGATTTTTTTAGCTCATTGAAAGCATGCTCATTTGGTTCGAAGGAAATGACCCGGCATTGTTTGTCAGCAAAGACAGAAGTGAACTTACCGACATTGGCCCCGCAATCAATAATTATCGCGTTCTGACTGAGTTTTGTACGCCTCAGATCGAAGTAAAGTTTCGTTTCATGAAGACGGTCTAATAGCTTTTTTAGCGACGGCATAAGGCCCTTGGGATAGACATTTCAGGAGAAAATTATAGACTCATACTCTCTCTCCGTAAACGAGGCGTATATGACAGATTTCATGATTGGCAACCTCTCTGTTGGCACTGGGCACAAACCATTCCTGATTGCGGAAATGTCAGGAAACCATAATCACTCTCTCGAACGCGCTCTGGAAATTGTAAACGCCGCAGCTCGCTCGGGAGCCGATGCCGTAAAACTCCAGACTTACACTGCTGATACAATGACGATTGATCTCAAAGAAGGGGACTTCTTCATTTCTGATGAGAAAAGTCTCTGGAAAGGAAACTCCCTCTACGATCTCTACAAAATGGCCCACACTCCATGGGAATGGCACAAGCCGATCATGGACCGGTGTCGCGAACTAGGGATCCTTTGTTTCAGCACTCCCTTTGATGAAACTTCCGTTGATTTCCTCGAAAAGCTCAATGTCCCTTGCTATAAAATCGCCTCTTTCGAAAACACCTTTATCCCTCTTATTCGAAAGGTCGCGAAGACGGGGAAACCGATTATTATTTCGACAGGTATGGCCTCTGCCGGGGAACTCGAAGAGACAGTGAAGACGGCCCGCGATGCTGGGGCCAAGAATATTGTTCTCCTGAAGTGTACATCTACTTATCCGGCCACACCGGAAAATAGCAACATCAGAACGATTCCTCATTTGAGAGATTTCTTCGGCACTCAGGTAGGGCTTTCTGATCATACGATCGGTTGCGGGGCAGCGGTCGCTTCAGTTGCACTCGGTGCCACCGTTATTGAAAAACACTTCACCCTTCGTCGTGCAGATGGGGGAGTTGATTCCGCTTTCTCTCTGGAACCTGAGGAATTCCTCATGATGAGCCGTGAAGTGACGTCAGCGTGGCAGTCGCTGGGCACCGTTCAGTATGGTTGCCAGAAAGCCGAGGAGAAATCCCGCGTTTTCCGCCGTTCCATTTATGTTGTGGATGCGATGAAAGAGGGCGAAACCTTCACTGAGAAAAATGTCCGCTGTATTCGTCCGGGTTATGGTCTTCCGACGAAGTATTGGGACGAACTTCTTGGAAAAAAAGCCACTCGTTCGTTGAAAAAGGGTGAGCCGCTTAAATTTGGTGATTACGCCGAGTGAAATACTCTTCGGTTTTCTCAATGTCCTCTTCGGTATCAATACTGAGCATAGGGCGTTCAATCACAAATGCCCCAGTCTTTTTTCCCATGATGGACTTCTGATCAATCAAGCACTCTCGAGTGAATGCATATCCACAACCGTTCCGGTGATAAACGGGAGTGAGCTGCTGGCGCGCGATGATCTTACTTCCGCGTTCATCAAAGTAATCCATGATTCCATCGTTGATCGCAAGCTGCTTGAGCGGATGATACTTCAGATCCGTCGGACTTACGGTCCAGACGGCATCGAGATTTTCTTTCAGAAGTTTCTGAATGCAGCCTGAGAGGTCTTCAGGAAGACGCAGTGGCGATGTCGGCTGGACCATGACAATCACATCGTATCTTACTCCAAAATGCTTTTCAGAGGTCATAAGCGCATGAGTGAGAACTTCCAGATCTACGATGCGGTCTCCGGATAATTCTTCTGGGCGTCGAAAGGGGACTTTTACTCCCGCTTTTTCTGATTCTTGGGCGATCTGGTCATGATCCGTTGAGATCACACATTGAGTAATCTCAGAAGTGTTCTGAACACATTCGATCGCCCGAACCAGGAGAGATTTTCCTGCAACTGTTCTGAGATTTTTGAGTTTAACACCCTTGCTGCCACCCCGTGCAGGGATGACAGCAAGAATGTTCTTTGATTGTGACATTAGTAAATGAATTCGTGCCAGTTTTCGATCTGGGTCTTGCGACGTTCTCTCTCGAGACGGGCAATCGAAGCATCTTCATAAAATGAATCATCGTTATAGTGAGTTGTAGAAACTTCTTCTACGACTGCACCATCCAGAGTGTGGAATTTATGCCACTGGTTCGGCTTAATGAGAAGCTGGTCACCCGGCTTCAGAGAATGGCGATGTCCATCGAGTTCCACTTCCAGATCACCCCAAAGCAGAATGAAGGTTTCTTCTTTCTTCTTGTGGTGATGGTAGGGATGCTTTTGTCTCGGAAGCTGAACGAGGATCTTCTTGCAGTAATTACGGTTTATGCAATCGATGATCACGGCACCGAACTCACGGAATCTCTCAAGTCCATAATGGTGGGAGATATCAACTGATGAATCTTTTCCAACCACAACACGCGCATTGTTCAAGAGACCTTTGGTCTGAAGAAGGATGTCGTAGATGATCTCTTTTGGTGTTTTTTCAAGGTGAGCAAGCTTCTCAGAGAGCGCTTGATACTTTTCATAATCTTTATCCGCAACAATCCCATCATGCCACTCACCGCTGGTGAGCTGGCCATCCTGAAGTGGAATCGCAAAGAAAATATCGGCGCGGTTGATGACTTCGCCTTTTTTGATTGTGCGATTCAGGAAAGTACCGCGCTTCAGGCTCTTGAGATCTGAGAGTTCTTTCGGAGATGAAGGTGGACGATTTTCCGGTCCGCAGATTGTTACTGCAGTATGGAAGG
The DNA here is from genome assembly GCA_032358265.1 of Vaucheria bursata. Lineage (NCBI taxonomy): Eukaryota > Xanthophyceae > Vaucheriales > Vaucheriaceae > Vaucheria > Vaucheria bursata. The sequence goes on from JAULBW010024290.1 coordinate 122,952, forward strand.
CTGCAAACCAGCCATCGAGTTGTTCAGGAGTCGAGGAATAGTTATTGAGGTCATACTTCTCAGTCTTGAGACCGATGTGTCGCTCGAACATGCGGGCACCTTGAGCGTAAGCAATTTTGACTGGATCAAAGTTGTCCTGCTCTTCATGTGTCGACCAACCGATTTTGAGTTCTGGATAACGAGTCCGCAGAGTCGATACCTGGTTAACATTCAGCATGTTGTTTGGAGTTGGGTATACAGACACACAGTGCATGAGTCCGAAGTGAACTCCGCGGTGGCCGAAGAAGTTCACGATTTTGTCGATCTGATTGATGGAGAGACCACCAGTACTGATCGTTGTCGGAAGTTTTGCACGAGCTACTTTCTCGAGAAGTGGCCAGTCGTCCGCAGAACAACTTGCAACTTTCATAAGGTCAAACCCCATATCAACGATTTTATCGACAGAGAATTCATCAAACGGAGTACACATTGTGTACATCTTATGTTTTTTTACTTCGTCGATGAGGATTTTGAAATCATCCCAAGACATACGCGTGGAATTGAAGCGTTTGATTTGCTTGTTCTCAACATTGTTAAGCTCAAGTGGATGAATGAAAGAATCAAGTTCGCGGAATTGAAACTTGATTGCGGCTTTCATGTTGTGCTTCTTCACCATCTCCGCCGCCCGGCGGATGATGTTCAGACCGTGCTCGACATCACCCTGGTGATTGTTAGCAAGATCAAGGACGAAGAGGTTATCAAAATTAAACAGTTCCATTATTCACTCCAAACTTAAGCGAGAGCCGCGGGTGTGTAGCCTTTCTTATAATCAATGCTGACAGGTAGAGAATCGAGAGAAGATTTGTAAGCAGCTGCCACAATCATCATCGCTTCAATACCCGCCTGAGCACATTTCTCAAATCTTGTTTTGTTTCCGTTCAGGTATTCGCCGATCACTTGAATTTCCGGGAGGAAATCATCCGGGCGTTTTTTGGGAAAGAGTTTTTCTTGTACTGCTTCACCAGCAACCTGGTATCTCACGGCATCGTTGCCATCCGAGAAATTGATATACCATTCAATGAATCCCTGCTCGAATTGGATGCGAAGATTTTTCTGGGTCGGCTTAGTCACAACATCCTGAACGATCAAACCTTTAAAGCCAGTTTCTGTCGCTACATTCACGGACATCCATGAATCGTATTTGGCTCCATTGGCCTCAACATAATCTCCCATCGCCGAAACTTTCGTCACTTTGCCGGCACCAATTTGATGAGCAAAGTATTGCCAGATGTTTACGCCATGAGAATGTTCGCCAAGGGCTCCACCACCACGAGTGTAGAAACCAAGATAAGTCTCATGGGGGCCATTGAGCCAAGGATGCGCCTTGAAAATTCCTTCCCAGTGCTCACGAATGTTCGCAGTCATTGTAAGGGGTTTCCCAAAAGTTTTTGTTCTCAGAAGCTCTTCCACGAATTGTGTATTGGGAGTGGTGCAGTGATTGTAGCCAGTGAGAACAGCGATATTCTTTTCTTTGCACTTTCTGAGAGTCGCATCGAGGTTTTCGAGATCTGGAGAGCAGAAAGGTTTTTCAACCAGGATAACTTTGGCGTGTTCTTTGTCTGCGATCTCGTTCATGAGTTTCAAATGAGTGTCTGGCGGAGTGCCAATGATCACGAGATCCCAGTTATCTTTTGGAGCTTCGTGGTTCAGATAAAGGCCGATTTCCTTGTCCCAGGCTCCGTATCGGGTGGGGTAGATATCGGTTTTCATTCGCTCGAGTGCTTTTTGATCAACGTCGGTAACGATGACATTCCATCCCATCGTGCGGCAAGCTTGCGTGAGGTGATTTCCAATGGAGCCAGCTCCAATCACTTTTACTTTCATAGTAATTTCCATTTTATATTTTTAAGAATTCGGCACATCTTAGCCTAAGTTTAATCAAATATAGAATGGAAATCTCAAAAGGCGGGATATTCAAAGCTGTGGTGCAGAACCGACAGGATCTAAGTCTTTATCAACTCGATAAATGTAGGGGTGTATCCACAATCTTTAAAAAACCTAACAGATCGTTCATTACTGACTAATGCTTTGGCCTTTACAACCGGGCAACCAGGAATCTCGTTTCTAAACAGCCTCTCACCCTCGAGAAGGGCGAATTTTCCGGCCCCTTTTCCTTGCGCTTTCTCAGAGATGTAAATACTAACCTCTGCACTGGCATTTAGGAGATCCAAATCAAAACGAACAACTCCAAGGACAATATCCTTTTCAGTGACCACGTAAAGACGACGGTTTGGATCCCTAAGACAATTTCCGAACCACTCTTGGTGGGAGTTGAGAGGAATTTCAGAGGAATCAAAAGAAGATCTTCGTATGTTTTCTTCATTCCGTATGGCATGAATATCTTTACAGTCTTCGAGTTGTGCGCGGCGCATACTCAAAGTTTTATTGCTTGAAAACATCTTCTTTTTTAAAATTTCAATTTTGTCTTGTCCTATGTACGAGCGGTAAACCGCCTTCGATTCATCTTGGTCATAAAACCTTGGTTTCTCAAGAGTAAGTGTTTCTAAAACTTCGCAAACGAAGATCGCAGTCTGCGGATATATTGTGGATCTAAAATGGTAGTAGTCTGTGAGGTCGGGTTGGAGCTCTTTAATTTTATAAATTGGCCCGGTATCTATGTCTTTATCAATGAGATGACAGGTAGAGTAAACACTTTTTCCCTCAAAGAGCTGCCACTCAGGAGCCGAACAGCCTCTGTATTCTGGAAGGTGTCCGGGATGAAAATTTAAAATACCAATTTTAAATTTTTCAATGATCTCATTTCGGATAATTCCAGTTCCTCCCTGAATACCCAGGTCGTACGAAGCAACTTGAAGGTGAGCTAGGAACTCTGGTGATTTAAGGGATGGAAAAAAGAAAAAACGAAAAATTTTCTCAAGTTCCTCCTGAGGCGAAGGCCGCCAAAGAAGACCACATCTTTCGTCCTCGACCTTGTCCTCGGTAGGAAAATCACCCAGGCAAATCACATCACAAGTGAGTCCCTGTAAATGCATTTGGCACAAGTATTCCCGACCTACGTATGAGTTATTGTTCATCAGGATGCAGGTCTTCATGAGGCGATATTAGCCCGGTGTGTCTGAAACGTAAATAGGTTTTTAAGTTGGGGTATTTCGACCTTGAACTTTGAAAAAGCACATAATATAAATTCCACTCATAAAAAAGAAGAATAGCTATGAAATACTGTACTACTTGTCTACAGCCCGATACTCGTCCCAACATCATTTTCAATAATGAGGGTAGATGTCCAGCTTGTCTTTACTGGGATACGACTCCTGACATCGATTGGGATGACAGGCAGAAAGAAATCGAAGAAATCGTTAGATTCGGCAAAGCTAATTCTGATTCCGGATATGACTGCATAATTGGTGTTAGTGGAGGAAAGGATAGTACGAGACAAGCGATTTATGTAAGAGATGTTCTCGGAATGAATCCACTGTTGGTTGCTCTCGCATACTCGCCTCCTCAAGTAAGTCAGCGAGGTGTGGACAATATTTCGAATCTTATCAATCTCGGTTTCGATGTCATACAAATCAATCCTGCGCCCATGACCTGGCAATTTTTGATGAAAAAAGGTTTTGAACTTTACGCCAACTGGTGCAAATCAACTGAGCTTGCTCTTTTTAGTAGTGTTCCCAGAATCGCGATTGCTTATCAGATTCCACTTGTATGGTGGGGAGAAAATCCGGCGCTGTCTCTTGGAGAACTTGGCTCTCAGGGGAAATCCGGAGCAGACGGGAACCGATTAAAGTATATCAATACTCTGGCTGGTGGAGATATCACCTGGATGCTTGATTCAAGTCTTCGTCCCAAGGACGTTCTTCAATATACGTATCCGAGCGATGAAGAAATGGAGAAAGCGAATCTTCGAATTGTTTACCTTGGATACTTCTGGAAAGACTGGTCACTCAGAGACAATGCTGCATTCTCATGCCTCCGTGGATTAGAGGTTCGGAATGAACCACCTGAAGATATCGGTGACCCTTATGGTGTGACTGCTCTGGATGAAAACTGGGTTGCCTTCAACCAGATGATCAAATACTTAAAGTTCGGTTTTGGCCGGATCACAGATTACATGAACGAGGATATCCGGCTTGGTCGCATTACGCGCGATGATGCCATTAAACTCACAGAGAGATTTGATGGCTGTGTCAGCGACCGTCACATCGAAAGTTTCTGCGACTATCTAGAAATCTCGAAAGATTATTTCTGGAAGAAGGTGGACTCATTCGTGAATAAGGAACTTTTCGAGAAGGGTGCCGACGGAAAGTGGAAGAGAAAATTTAAAGTTGGAGTTGGACTATGAGTAGCTCGCCGAAAATAGTTATCGTCGATTATGGCGTGGGTAATGTGCACTCAATTCAGAATGTGTTCAATTTCCTGAATTATAAGACCACACTAAGTTCAAAAAACGAGCACCTTGATAACGCCGATATCCTTGTACTCCCTGGTGTCGGGGCATTTGATTTTGCTATGAGGGCGATTGAACAAAAAGAACTTCGGGCAGTCCTCGATAGAAATATCATCTCAAGCGGTAAACCAACCATTGGAATCTGTCTTGGAATGCAATTACTGTTCGAGAAATCTTATGAGAACGGTATTCACAAAGGTCTAAGCTATATCCCCGGCTCAGTGGAGAAAATTCCTGCAGCCAAGGATTTTCCGGTACCTCACGTAGGTTGGAACAGACTCAATATAACAAATAAAAAAGCGCTCTTTGAGAAAACAGAAGATCCATTTTATTATTTTGATCATAGCTATGCAGTTAAGTGTGATCCTTCTTTTGTGACATCATACTGCTTATACGGCGACAGTCAGATAACTGCTTCGGTAAGAAAGGAAAATCTTTTCGGGGTGCAATTTCACCCTGAGAAAAGCGACCGTTCGGGACTTCGCATGTTTCGAAGCTTTGTAGAAAATGTGAGGGCATCGAAATGAGTTTCAAACGGATTATTGCTACCATTCTAATCAAAGATGGAATCGTCGTTCAAAGCATTGGCTTTAAAAAGTTCCTGCCGGTTGGTACAGTAAAGGTCGCCATTGAGTATCTTTGCTCATGGGGCATTGATGAAATCATTCTTCTCGACCTCGATGCCAGTAAGAAGAAAATGAATAGTGATCTTCGTTTGCTTAAAGAGTCGACTAAAGAATGTTTTGTTCCCATCACCTTTGCCGGTGGAATTGATAATACAGACTTTGCCAAAGAAGTAATCGCTTGTGGCGCCGACAAGGTAGCGGTTAACTATTCTCTTCTTCAAGATCCCTCTCTGGTGAATAAACTGGCCCATGTTCTGGGTTCACAATGTGTTATTGGATCTGTGAACTACGGATTTAATCCGGATAGTAAGTCATTTGAGGTCTATGATCATGTGACTAAGAAATTTCTTCAAAAAAATCCTGTAGATTTCTGCCTGGAACTCGAAAAAATGGGAATAGGGGAGATCCTCTTACATTCTGTTGATCGGGATGGCGCGCTTCAAGGTTTCGACATTTCGACTTTAAAGGATGTCGCAAGCGTCTGCTCTGTACCTATTATTGCTTCGGGTGGAGCGGGGACTGCCCGTCACTTTATTGATGTCTTCAAAGGCACCAAAGTCGCGGCAGCGGCGGCAGGAAATGTCTGGCACTATCATGAGCATGTAGTGACCTGTTTCAAGGCAAGCATCATGAAAGATGGCGAAGTTCCATTAAGGATGGAGTCTGGTCAAATATATCTTCAACATACATTCGATGATTTGAGCCGACCGATTCGTCCTTCGGATGACTATTTAGAGGCCCTTCTGTTTAAAAAAGTTCAGCGTGAGATAATATGAAAATATGTACCAGATGTTTTTATCCTGAAAACCACCCACTCTATCTCACCTTTGATGATGAAGGGGTGTGCTCCGGTTGCCGCGTTCACGAAGAAAAAGATGTGATTGATTGGGGATCAAAGTTTCAGGAACTTTTATCCCTGACATCTCAGTACAAGAGTAAGAATGGCAAAAATTACGATTGTATCGTTCCCGTGTCCGGTGCCCGTGATTCATTTTTCATTTTACATACAGTGAAGCATAAGCTGGGATTAAATCCCCTCATCGTGACATATAACAAGCAGTACAATACAGACTTAGGAATACGAAACCTAACCCGTTTGAGAATGAAGCTCAATTCGGACATTTTTTCCTTAAATGTAAGTCCGGCAAAACTAAAGACTGTTACCCGTGCCTCATTAAGCTTGCGGGGAAGTATGTATTGGCATTGCCTTGCGGGCCAGACAGTCTTTCCAGTTCAAATCGCTGTGAAATTGAAAATACCTCTCATCATTTGGGGCGCTCATCAGGGAGTTGATCAAGTCGGCATGTTCTCTCATCATCATAAAGTTGAGATGACGAGAAAATATAGAAAGGATCACGACCTCATGGGACTCGAGGCAGAGGATCTCATTAATCCACTCCATGGCATTACGGAAAAAGATGTCTTTCAGTTTTACTACCCTGACGATGCCGATATTCAAAACGTAGGTGTCCGCGGAATATATTTGAACAATTACATGCGTTGGGACACAAAAGCTCAGCACGAAGAGATGTTAAAGATATATGACTATGAGACTGATTTTCAAACCCGGACTTTTGATAAATACAATGATGTGGATTGTTTCAACTACTCCGATGTTCATGACTATATTAAATTCATTAAACACGGGTACAGCAAAGTTCACGACCATGTTGCGAGAGAAATACGCCTTCACCGGTTATCCAGGGAAGAAGGACGTAAGCTGATCGCGGAATATGTTCCAAAGCGTCCGGTCAATCTCGACAAGTTTCTAAACTGGATTGGGATGACGGAAAATTCTTTCAATTTCATTCTGGATCGACATAGAAGTCCCAAAGTCTGGAGAAGAAATGACGATTTCCGGTGGGAAATGATTCACCCTGAGCTTCTTTATACAGACGAAAAGGGCCGGAGTAATTTTTCTGATCAATTCGTTCTCACGCAAAACAAACGCCCAGAGTACCGAGATGATAAGTACATTATCGTTGGCAAAGGTTACCCGGCATATGAAAAAGAAAACCATCTTTAAGAGCGGGAAAGAATGGGTAAAAAAGTTGTTGCAACGATAGAAAGCCGGATGTCCTCCAGCCGACTTCCTGGCAAAATACTCATGCCCTTGCTTGATGGGTCGCCGCTTGAGTTTATGGCAAAACGTGTACTGAAGTCCCACCGTATCGATCAGCTTGTTATCGCAACAACAGTAAACGCCAGCGATGATCCCGTCGTAGAAATGTGTGTGAAAAATGGATTCTCATATTTTCGTGGAAGCGAAGATGATGTCCTGTATCGGGTACTTTGTGCTGCTCAGAGTGCTGGTGCCGATATTATTGTGGAACTCACGGGTGATTGTCCTCTGATCGATTCACATACCATTGATGAAACAGTTGATTTCTATCTTAAAAACGATTTTGATTATGTTTATAATCGTCTCAACAAGGGATTGCCTGACGGTCTTGATGTTCAGGTCTTTTCACTAGATAAATTAAAAGAAGTCGCCCGCCGTACTAAGGATCCGATTGATCGGGTTCACGTGACTCCCTATTTTTATCAGAACCCTCAATTGTTTAAGGTCGGTTCCAATGGTGGGGATTCCCGGCATCCTTGTTATTGGCCGGGGCTAGAAATCACTCTGGATGAAAAAGAAGATTTTGAACTCATAAAAAGAATTTTTGAGCATTTCGCTGCCCTTGGAAAGGGCGTGGACTTTACAGCTGTAGAGACTCTACATTTTTTGAAGCAGAATCTATCCCTGCTTGATCTTACAAAACAGGTAAGAAGAAAGAAGCTTCATGAAGGATAAAATCAGGGCCCTTATTATTGGCTGTGGAAAAATGGGTGCCTTCTATGATTCGCCTGGAAGCAAAGAAATTTCGTCGCACGCACACGCACTTAAAAAGGCTGGTGCTGAACTTTATTTCTACGATAAGAAACCATTGTCGGCGAAGAAAGCGGCGAAGGTTTGGTCCGGTAAGTCTCTTCAGAAGCTCAATGATAAAGTTACACCGTTCGATGTTATCGTATTAGCTTGCCCAACCGCGGAACATTTTCATTCGATTCAAAAGTTGCTGACTCTGGCCCCGGCGCAAATTATTGTCGAAAAACCTTTTTGCCAATCTCTGAAAGAGGCCATGAAGAGTGAACGGCAATTGCTGAAAAGACATCAAGGGCTATGGATTAATTACTCCCGACTTTATCATCCGGAGTATCGTGCTCTGTATGACCTTGTTCATAAAAAAGAGTGGGGCGCCCTTATTCGTGTGGATGCTCTTTATTCGCGAGGGATGCTTAATAATGGCAGTCATCTTCTGAGCCTTCTCACTCTGTTCTTTGGAAAGATGAAGCAATTTCAAAAGGTCCGTTCATACAAGGAAAAGGTTTCCGGACTGATGAACGTGGATTTTGTAGCAAGATTTTCCAAAGGTGGAGTCTTGTCTGTCGCCTCGACGGAAAATTCCCAGTTATCCGTCTGGACCTTCCGTCTTTTGTTTGAAAAAGCCCAGATTGATATTCTGGATTTTGGACAGAATTTTAAGATAACTAAGATTGTCGATACACTTCTCACAAACGATGTGAGGGAAATAAATGTTGATCTAAATCAGTGCCTGACGGAACTCTATAAAATAAACATTTCTGATACGGAAAAAAAATGGCGCGCTTCTATTCTTAAAGCAACGCTTGAGACCCATTCAGTAATTTCTAAAATCGAGAGGTCAAAATGAAACTTGCTATTCACGGTGGACCAAAGCAACGGACCGCCGGAAAATTCCCAGGCTATAACACTATTGGATCGGAAGAAGAAAAAGCGGTGATTGAGGTCTTACGAACCGGAGTTCTGTCCAAGTTTCTTGGCTGCTGGGACCCGGATTTCTTCGGTGGGGAGCAAATTCAAAAATTTGAAAGAGTATGCGAAGAATATTTTCAAGTTAAGCATGCCATTACGGTCAACTCAAACAGTTCGGGTATCATTTGTGCTCTGGGAGCTCTCAGTCTGGGTGCCGGGGATGAGGTGATTGTTTCCTCTTATTCGATGAGCGTTTCTGCCAGTGCACCATTGTTTTATGGTGCGACACCTGTGTTTGCAGATATCGAGACAGATACCTTCTGTCTTGATCCTAAGAGCGTTGAAGCTGCTATCACGCCTCGAACTAAAGCTATCATTGCGGTCGATATTTTCGGTCATCCTTATAATGCCGTGGCTATCAATGCTATTGCTAAGAAACACAAGATCAAAGTGATCGAAGACTGTGCGCAAGCTCCACTTTCTTCCTTGGATGGAAAGTACTGTGGGACATTGGGAGACATTGGTGTCTTTTCCCTAAACTACCACAAACATGTTCATACTGGAGAGGGCGGAATCATTGTCACCAATGATGATGACCTGGCCACGCGCTGTCGACTGATTCGCAATCATGCGGAAGCCGTTGTGGAAGGTATGAACTATCAAGGTAATCCAAGAAACATGGTGGGATATAACTTCCGCATGACGGAAATTGAAGCCGCAATAGGACTTTGTCAGTTGCAAAAACTTCGCTCCTTAGTGAAGGAACGACAGGACAACGTTTCTTATCTCGAAGAAAAACTCAAGGTCATTCCATTTCTTACCATGCCGAAAGTCTCTCCGGGAGCGACTCACGTTTATTACGTCCACGGGATCAAGTTTTCACCGTCTAAAGCGGGGACTACACGGTCAAAATTTGTGGAAGCCCTAAAGGCAGAGCTTGATGTTTCAATTGGTCGTGAGTCAGATGGAGTACTTCTAAGTGGAGGTTACGTGCGTCCACTATACAAGCAGTCTCTTTATCAAAATAAGAATGGATTCGGAGAAACCAATTTCCCTTTCAACCAAAGTCATGTTCAAAATTACCGCGACCTGAAACTAGAAAATGTGGAAAGAATGCACTATGAAGAGTTTTTTTCCCACGAACTCATGCGACCTGGAATGAAGAAAGCGGATTTGGATGATGTGGTCAATGCCTTCTACAAAGTTGCCGAAAATATCAATGAACTCAAATAAGACACTGATCGCTTCCCACGATATCGGGGGGGCACAGCTCCTGGGATGCTGGGTAAAAGAGCACTTGTTATCAGAGGACATTTTCATCGTAGCGGAAGGTCCTGCGGATGGATTTCTTAGGTCATTATTTCCTGAAGTTTGTTTCGTTGATAGATCAGAAGGACTTGATCTCATTGTCTCGAAAAAAATTGATCGTATTCTTACGTCCACTAGTTGGGCATCGAATCTGGAGACTGAGTTTTTAGCTCTTGGAAAAATGCACGGTCTCGTAACGGTGGCCCAGCTCGATCATTGGGTGAATTACAAAGAGAGATTTGGATGGCCTGAGGTTTCCTGGAAGGATGTACTTCCATCAGAAATCTGGGTCCATGATGAATTTTCTCTGGAGCTGGCCCATAGAGAGTTCTCAGAACTTAAAAATGTACAAATTATTAATCAAGGCAATTTGTACTTCAAGTTTCAGCAGAAGAATTACCGTCCCGTTCTCCACGGAAAGAGTCTTTTGGTGTTAACCGAACCTATAAGTGCCCATTACGGTGTTTCTTTGGGATATGACGAATTCGAGGCTTTAGTTTTCCTGAAAAGGAATTTAAGCAAGGTTTCGCTCCATCTGGATGCTATCATCATACGACCCCACCCAAGTGAACCGTCCGAGAAGTACGAGGAGATTTGTCGCGAGTTTAATAAGATTTGTCCGACTACGATCTCAACGTTTACAAGCATTTTTGAAGATCTGGCCCGATCGGAATACGTTGTTGGATGTGACACCATTGGCCTATATTATGCCCATCTGTTGAATAAAAAGATTTTTTCCATGATCCCAGTCCAAATGGCTCCTCAGCATGTTCCTCTGCCTCAAATTTGGACATTTTTTGACAGCGTTTGACAATTCAGCCTGCAAAATTTAGCTTTTCTTATTTAAATAAACCCAGGACTTCTGATGATTGCCACCAAGAACGCTGAATATAAACCAAATCCGGAGTTCGCTCACCAATCTCCTCCTTTGAATATATTCCGTCGCACGTATCATGCAATGAGATCTCCTGCGCCTCGGGGAGCGCCTGTTTTTCTCTTTCGTACACTCCTTAGCGCTCCGATTTTCTTTGATTTATCTTCACTTTTTTTACAGCTTTTAGATTTGTCTCGTCTTAAGAAAATTCGACACGATTATGCTGAAGGAAATGACCATCATAAGGCCGTCCAGGATTACAATGCTTATGTAACTCAAAAAAAGCTCATTACTACCACTCGACGAACCGAGCGATGTTACCAACTTTTAGCCTTCCCTTTACGGAATCTTTCTCAGGAGAAAATCTTGATTGTCGGACCTCGCAATATCCAGGAATTGTATATTGCGTGGCTTCATGGGTTTTCCTGGCAAAACATTCAGGGGATTGATCTTTATTCCACGAATCCTAAGATCCAGGTCATGAATATGGAGAATATGACATTTCCGAATGAGCAATTTGACGCTGTCGCTATGACAAGTACCATCTCATATGCTGAAGATACGCGCACAGTTGTTTCAGGGGTAGCTCGTATTCTAAAAACGGGAGGTCGTTTTTGTTTCAGTTCAACCTATTTTCCCGAAGCCTCCACATGGAAAGAAGATAAAGTCTCTGGTGCTGAGATGGCAGAAATACTTAGAACTGAGGGTTTTGAGATACTGTTCCATTCTGGACACGATAAAATAAATGCTGAAGGATATCCTCAGACCAACCATTGGTTTATGGCCCAAAAAATTGATCAAAAAAAGACTAGAAAAGACCCTTTTTATCTTTAAGCTATTCTAAAAAATCTTTCACTTGCGACCTCTTTTTGATAGGATGACGCGCACACATTTTATGCGCGTCATGGAGTCCTAACATGAAGAAATATTCTTCTGTTCTGGTGACTGGAGGAACAGGTTCCTTCGGCAAACAATTCATTAAAACTATTTTAGAAAGATATCCAAATCTTGAACGGATCGTGATTTTTTCTCGGGATGAGCTCAAGCAATACGAGATGGCGAACTCTGAAGCTTTTGCCAAGCACGCCGACCGCTTAAGATTCTTTATTGGCGACGTTCGGGATGCCGAGCGTGTGATCATGGCCTGTGAAGATATCGATGTAATCGTTCACGCGGCTGCTTTAAAACAAGTTCCTGCAGCTGAATACAATCCAATGGAATGTATAAAGACTAACATTTTTGGAGCAGAGAATGTTATCAAGGCAGCTATTGCGAATAGCTGCAAAAAAGTTGTCGCACTTTCCACTGATAAAGCAGCTGCACCTATTAACCTTTATGGTGCTACAAAACTTTGTTCAGACAAGCTTTTCGTTGCTGCTAACAATATTGTCGGTAAGCGTTCCCTGGAATTTAGCGTAGTCAGATATGGAAACGTGATGGGCTCTCGTGGCTCAGTAATTCCTTTTTTCATGAAGGCGAAAAATTCGGGTGTATTGCCGATTACTCACACCGACATGACCCGTTTTAATATAACTCTTGATCAAGGTGTAAATCTGGTTCTACAGGCTCTTGATACCTCATGGGGTGGTGAAATTTACGTTCCCAAAATCCCAAGCTATCGTATCACCGATATTGCAGATGCTATTGGTCCTGACTGTGAAAAGAAAATTGTGGGAATTCGCCCGGGAGAAAAGCTTCACGAAGAAATGATAACAGAGATGGATGCGCTTAATACTGTAGAATTTGAAAAATATTTTGTGATTCTCCCTTCATTGCCTAAATGGGATATTGAAGAGTTCATCACTCATTTTAATGGTAAAAAAGTTAAGTTTGGTTTTAGTTATAACTCAAACAACAACGCTAACTGGCTTACAGTAAATGATATTCGCAGTCTCATTTCGGAACATTTGGACGTTAGTTTCAAAGCCTAATCGGAGAGACCATTGATCCGATCAATTATTGCTCCCTATACAACAAAAAAGATTCGCACCTACCAGGAACTTAATAAGACTACCAAGTTCCTGACCTCTCATTTCAAAAGTTCAATTGAAGTAAATCCGGGGAGAGTGTTAATCGATGCCAGTTGGTATAATCCCAATTTCTGGTTGCGTTATGGATTTTTTAACCAAGCCGCAGGATTAGATAAGAAGCAATTAATTGGACTAACAGACAAGTTTTGCAAAATTGAGAATAGAATTATCTTCTCTCGTTTCAATATTGAAAATAAGTACAGGTATAAAAACTCTGAAAAAAACCGACCTTTATTTGATCAATATGCGCGGAAAATAAAGACCAGAGAAGATATTCTCAAGATTGAATGGCCGTATGAAGTACCGGGAGATTTATTTTACGATTATGTATTAAAACGTCAGCAGCTCGCCTTTGTAAATATTGATCATTCAAGTTTTCGACGTCACTTATTTGATTGGCTAAACTATATCGAATTCTCGAAACGGGTTTTTGACGAAACCGGACCTGAGTTAATAATTACGAGTCATCCTGTCAGTCAGTATGTACCACTCGTATGGCATGCCGTAAGCGCTGGTGTTCCAGTCGTAATCCCTTTTGGGGATTTTGGTATGAACCGACTATGGAAATTTACGAAGCGTGAAGAGATTTACGATTTCATGGGACAACCAGATCCCAATCGTTACGAGAAACTCAGTGCTCCCCAGAAAGAGTTTCTCATAAATAAGGGAAGAAATTATCTTGAGCAACGTTTTGCTGGCCAGACTGGTGACATAGGCGCTGAGTACGCGTTCAAAAAAAATGTGACAAAATTAACAAGAGAGGGGATTCGAAACCAGTTTAGTTTTAACTCAAATCCCATCATAGTCATTTATAATTCCAATTGGTTTGATTTTCCACATGGCCTTGGAATGAAAAACTTTACAGACTTTTACGACTGGATCACCCATACAGTCGACGAAATCAAAAAAAACAAGAGCGTGAATTGGATTCTCCGATCGCATCCAATCGATGAATTTTATGGCGGACCTACTCTTAAAGAAATTATTACAGAGCATATTGGTGACTGCTCCCATGTAAAACTCTGTCCAACGGATTGGAGCAATGCCACGATTATGAAAGAAGTGGATGCAATCATCACCTATCACGGGACGATTGGTCTTGAAGCTACCTCGATTGGCACTCCAGTACTTAATGCAGATGTTAGTTGGTACCACCGTTGGAATTTTACAAAGACCTGCTATTCACGTGAGGAATATACCGAATGTCTTCATACCAAATGGTGGGAATCTGCCGATAAAAAAAATAATGCAGACAAAGCTTTGGCCTTCACAGGCCTTTGGTTTGGAAGGCCCGATTGGCAAAAAAAATTAATTATAGAAGATGATTCTTCTCAGAGTGCACTCCTACCAAGAATGTCAAATTTCTTAACAAACAATGCCACTGAAGTGGCTAAAGAGTCCGCATTGGTACGGGAGTGGCATCTTTCCGGTGAGCCTCACTTTCATAATTTTAAAATGTTCAAAGAAGCAGAATCTGTGAAAGGCAAGATATGAACGCCATTCTCGGTACAGTTCAGCTTGGCCTGGATTATGGAATTAATTCCCCGGGTAAACCAAGTAGGAAAGTTGCGTTGGAAATTTTGTCAAAGGCCTACGAATTGGGCCTTCGTTATCTTGATACGGCCGCAGGATATGGCGATGCCCTTGAGGTTATTGGTGAGTATCACGAGAATTTTCCTGAGAAAAAATTCAATGTTTATAGCAAGTTTTCTTTAAATGACACAAATTCGGTGGAACAAGAGTTTGACCGTCAAAGACAAATCCTTCGGATCGACGAAATCGATGGATTCTATTTTCATAAATATTCCGACTTCGTACTCCACAGAGCAAACATTGATAAGGTGAGGAAGATAATCAGACTTGGGGTTTCGATCTATGAACGAGATGAACTAACAGATGTTCTTGCAGATGAAACAATACAGATTATTCAGGTACCTTTTGGAATTCTTCAACACCACAGTCTCCTTGGAAAAGTCTTAAGAGGTTCTGGAGTGAGTAAAGAAATAAACCTCAGATCAATATTCCTTCAGGGTGTACTGTTCAGGTCACCTGAAGAGTTGCCGGAAGTATTACAGGAATTAAGACCATCTCTGGAATACCTTCACAATCTTTCTGAACAACTGGGACTTACACTTTACGAAATGGCTCTCGACTACGTTCAATCTCTTACGCAAGTGAGTGGTCTCATTTTTGGTGTGGACTCTGCTGATCAACTCACTTCGCTTGGTAACGTAACGACATCCTTTTATGACTGGCAATATCTTTTGAAAGACATGCCTGTGTCTCCGGAAAAGATTCTTGATCCGAGGAACTGGAAATGAAGATTGTTGCCATTACTCAGGCCCGTCTTTCTTCCACCCGTTTTCCACAGAAAGTTCTGGAGATGGTGGATGATGTTGATTCTATTCTTTCGCTTCATCTAAAACGAATAAAGATGGCCCGAACGCTAAACGCGGTAATTGCTGCTATCGCGAACGAACCTGGAGCAGACCTTCTTTTAAAAGTTGCTGAGAATCTTAGTGTTGAATGCATTCGCGGTGAGGTGAATGACGTTTTGGATCGCTTTTATCAAGCCGCAAAGTTTGCCAATGCTGATGTGGTAGTAAGACTGACATCCGATTGCCCATTAGTGGATCCTGATCTCATTGATTGCGTCGTTGAGTTTTTCTTATCGAATAAAGTTGATTACGTGAGTACCAATCTTGTGGAGGAGTTCCCTGACGGATGCGACATAGAAGTCTTCTCCTTTAAGGCCCTTGAGCGCGGATGGAAAGAAGCACGGGAAACCTTTGACCGTGAACACGTCACACCGTTTATCTGGCGTAATTCTGATTTTAAGAAAGTAGCTATCTTTAGCGCCTTGCCTTTTAGAAATGTACACGGGAACTTTTCAAGCAGACGTTTGACAGTGGACACCCCCGGTGACCTTGATGTCATACGTGAACTTGTAAAAGGGATTGGAAAAGACAGAGACTGGCTTTCTTATGTGAAATTTTACGACCAAAGTTTTTTAATTAAGAGCATGAATACTATGAACACAAGAAATGAAGGTTACTTCAAGTCACGAGCACTGGATGCGGGCCTTAGATGGATCACGAATTTTGGAAAATCCAAGGTATACCGATCAGAGGTCCATAAACTCATCCCTGGTGGGGCCCATACGTATTCAAAAGGTGATGACCAGTTTCCTGAGCTCGCCCCCGCAGCGATCGAAAGAGGCCTTGGCGCTTATGTTTGGGACATAGACGGAAATGAGTTTCTGGATTGTTCTATGGGTCTCACCTCTGTCTCACTTGGTCACGCTTATGCGGCCGTTAATAAGAAAATCAAGGAAATGATTGATAGGGGAACTAACTTTCAGCGACCTTCGGCGCTTGAGTTAGAAACGGCGAAGAACTTTTTATCGCTCACTCCCTGCCATGAAATGATTAAATTTGCTAAAAACGGTTCCGCCGTAACGACAGCTGCTGTGAAACTAGCTCGCGCTCGAACCGGACGTAAGCTGATTGCCTTTCCTTCTGACCACCCATTTTATTCTTACGACGATTGGTTTATCGGTAAAACGGTAACGAGCTTTGGTGTACCTGAGGAAATTAAGGCTTTGTCTGTTACCTTTAAGTCTGATGATCTTGATTCTTTAAAAGAACTTTTCGCAAAATACCCGGGCCAGATTGCCTGCGTGATTTCTGAACCAGAAAAACCACATGGCCTGCCCCCGAACTATCTTGAACAAGCCATATCCTTTGTCCAATCTCAAGGTGCTTTATATATTCTGGATGAAATGATCACAGGATTTAAGACCGCCTTCCCGGGCTCTCTCACGAAATACAATGTCAAACCAGACATGGCTACTTGGGGGAAAGGTATCGCAAATGGATATTCTTTCTGCGCTCTGACAGGTACCCGCGAAGTCATGGACCTCGGTGGAATTCTCCAGGAAGGAAAAGATAAACTCTTCCTCATTTCGACAACACATGGGGGAGAAACTCATGCGCTGGCTGCGGTGAATGCCACTATCGAAGAATTCCGTTCGAAAAAAGTGCTTGAACATAATCATCAGATCGGTCGTTCGCTTGGAAAGAGGGCAAAGAGCATCATCGAGGCGAAAGGATTGAGTAAGTTTATCGATGTCCAGGCCTCCGAGTGGATGCTGTTGTTTACTTTCAAAAATAAGAAAAATGAGGTCTGTCAGGGGATGCGTACTCTGATGTTGCAAGAAATGATTCGACGGGGAATCCTTTTTCAGGGCGCCTTCGTTCCTTGCTTTTCACACAGTGAAAAAGATGTTGATTATTTTATTACTGCAATGGATCTTTCATTGGAAGTTTACGCTTTGGCACTTGAGACTGGATACGAATCATATCTTATCGGGAAACCCACAAAACCTGTTTTCAGGGCGAAGGTCTAAGAATGGATCAAAAACTAGTTTTTCTAAATTCTGAGGGCGACAATTGGTTTAAGCGGAACAGGGAGAAACTTGAGGATACTGAAGCCGACCTGTTTTATCTCAATCCAGTTATAAAATATCTGAAGGATGGCATGCGGATCCTTGAGATCGGATGCTCTACCGGACTTAACTTAAAATATCTTCAACGTAAAAGTGGAAAGTCTCTCAAGCTATCCGGAATAGATCCCTCCAGCCTCGCTATTCAAAGGGGTCAGGAACTGTTTCCAGACCTGAGGCTTGAAGTAAATACGGCCGAGGGGCTGACGATAGAGGATGAAAGTTTTGATCTGATCATCCTTGGTTTCTGTCTTTATGTGATTAATAGAGAGTCGCTTCCGGAGATTGCCAAAAAAGTAGTGAGGGCGCTCCGTCCGGGTGGTCATGTTGTCATATTGGATTTTGACGTGAAAGTACCAAGGAAAACTAAAAACAAGCATTTCGAAGGACTGATGTCATACAAAATGGACTATGGTCACTACTTCGGCACTAATTCAGATTTGGTTTTAGTCGAAAAGTCGCCCTGGTCGCACTTTGGTCCGGGCTTCCATGAAGATATAAATGAAAGGTGCGCGACGACTATTTTATATAAAGAACGAACTGGGCTGGGAATAAAATGAATCTCCTAAAGTTCATCAAGCTCGAAATGTCTCACTTCCTGTGGAAAAGGTCTTTTCACAAATATCATACGACCATGTCGCGCAAAATAGCTCCCTTGTACGAGAACTATCTTGAAAAATCCCGCAGTGTGTTTGGTAAACAGACTTCCGGGAATATCGGAATGACAAAGTTAGCTAATGATTTTCTGGAAAATGGGTTTGCATCATTCTGGACTTCAGAGAGCAAAAGAATTGCCGACAGTATTCTTTCTCAGATCCAAGTGGAAGAGAGTTCAGGGGGCGATCTTTTTACGGCCGAAGGTCAGTATCGCGAGTCCAATCTTTTTGCGAAATTTCCAAAGTTGGCCGAGCTTTTCGAGGGAGAACTTGGAGCTTTTCTACGAGCCTCCTTTGGCTCTCATTACAAAATTTACTACGGAATTCTCTACAAGTCCGTGCGTACGAGCGATCAACCTGAAGGTTCTCAGATCTGGCACTCTGATGGTGGACCTGGCACTTGTATAAATCTAATGTTTTGTCTGTCAGAGGTAAATCGTCAGAATGGTGGAATGGAGTGCGTTCCCTGGAAAGAATCTTATCAAATTCAAACGTTAGCATTCAAAGAATACGACAAATATCTTAGGTCTTCGGCGAAGTTACCTAAAGAGCGACTCGAACTAAGACGAATAAAAAGCGAAATACTTAAAAAGCACATTGAAAAAGATCACATCAACAAAGTGGCTTTACCTTCTGGTGAAGCTGGGATGCTTTTTCCATTCAGGAACAATCTCGTTCACAAAGGCGGTTTTCCGGATTCAGGATATGAAAGATACGTCATCGTTTTCCACGTCTATCCTGCAATGAGGCCCTTTAATATTCAAAAGTACATTTCTGAGGGCGTCCAAAAGAAGGGACCTTTCCCGGAAAGTCCGGACTTCGGGGAATAATTCAGGTCTTCCAAGTGTAAGGGACTGCCGAATTTTCATCGTAATACTTTTTCCCATTCACATGCTTTTCCAGAATTTCCATGAAACCAGCAATAAGATCAGGGCGTTCGCCGGCAAAGTCTTTTGAATAGTCATCAACGTAATTTTTTCGTTCAAAAAGCCAGCTACGGGAGTTAGTCATGAGATGAACTTCTCCTGTAAGTTGCATAAGAGGGCATCGATGAATAAAGGCCCATTCAGAGTTTCTTATTGCAACTTCATAGTGCTCGACATAGGGGGACTCAGAAATGGCGATGTCGCCGGCATTTTTTTTCAAAACATTGTGGCCCATACAATTTTCAGGTAGTGGAACTTTGAGCTCGTCAAGAATCGTAGCAAAAACATCAATACTTGATTCAACCATCACTTCACTTCTATTCTTTGATACGCCAGGCCCTGCAACCAGAAATGGAGTGTGAGTGAGATTGTCGGTCAAAAGAGGAATGTCTTTCTCGTAAGTCCTTGCATGATCGCTGGTAAGAACTACGAGAGTGTTATCGATCTTTCCTGAATTCTCCAGATAGGCAAACAGGTACTGGAGATAAAAATCTAGTTCCTTCACTTTGATGTCACCAAGCTGTCTTAGTTCTTTGAGATCTTCAGCTGATCTGCTTTTCTTCCATTTTGTGTAGAGTTCTCCAGGATCTGAGTATCTCTTATTGGGAGATAGAAGATCAGAGAATGCCGTAAAATTCCCGAAAGGCGGATGCGGATCGTAAAAATGAAGGAGACTGAATGTTGGTGCGCCTGCTGAGGTTTCCATGTACTGAATGGCATCATTAACTACACGAAGACCCGGCTGACCGTCACTCCATTCGTTATAAAGAAATTTATCAAATCCCCGAAAATGGCCATAGCTTGGAAGAAACCTTCTACCGGTGGAAAAGCAATAGGTATTGTATCCGTTGTCTTTCAGGATTTCGGGAAGTGTTTTAATTGAAAGAGGGATCGGTCTTTGCCCAGCCTGGGGATTATAGTTACCGTGATGTATTGAATACATTCCCGTAACCATAGAAGTCATAGAAGAGAGGGTCCATTCACCCTGAGAGTAAGAGTTAATAAACTTTGACCCTTGAGAGAAAAAACGGTCTATGTTTGGAGTAATCGTTTCCTGGTTTTCAGAAAGACATGCAACCTGAGAAAAAGCTAACGAATCGAGAACTAAAAGGACGACATCTTTTTTCTGAGCAGGCTTCTCTCTTCGGATCGGCCTGGCGAAGTAGAGCTCATTATTTCCTTTGAAAGTAATAGAAAGTTTTGTCTTACCCAAAACCGAACTTCCGTGAAGACGAAAATTTATCCACCGGTTTCTGGGTAAAGGTCCGCTGATTTTGAATGCAGTACCCATTTCCGTAAAGAGCTCTAAATCTGTCATGGGAGACTTCGTGCCGACCGCCATATCGTAATCATAATCAGGCTCCAAATCGACTGTGCATTCATCTCCGGATTTCAATACCTCACCAATCCTTGTTTCATAACCAAGTGTGACTCCAAATGCTCTTTCATCCTGAGGAACGACGTTTCCCAATAACTGTCCTTGCCAGAATTGTGGAAGAGATAGGTCGTCGTTGCGGCGGGATCTATTGATCCATTTTTTTACTAAAAGCAAAATGCCGGAAGGTAAAATAAATTTCAGGATATTTTTCAAGGTTGTCTTCATGGTTTTTTGCTTTTCAGATTTTTAATTGCTTCGTAAATTATTTTTGCCGCCAACCTGTTACCTTCCGGCGAAAAATGAGCTCCGTAAAATTCGTTAGTGTATAACCGGGATGGAGATGACGTTCTGGACATTTCTTCAGTGAGGTCTATAACGATAAGATCTTCGCAACGTCGCTTAAGCTCGTCCTTGAAAGTATCATAGTAAACTTTTCCCGTAGAAGCTTCTTTCAAATCTTCAAGATAAGGAAAAATGACATATACAGGCCTGATATTAATTTCCCGACATTGAATGGAAAACTGATTAACAATTTCCGAAAGAAGGCGAACCCTCTCCGGATCATTGTAGCTTGCTTTACAATGAAGCATGTTTTGCTTCAAAACAATGTTCCAGGCGGAATTGTGAAATTTATTTTTTAATTTTTTTGGACCTATTCTTGAACAAATAAGCGCCGCAACTAAGGGGAAGTGGCGTCCTGGGTTTTTGAAGAGGGACAACGTATAAGGGAAACTAAGCAAATCTTTCTTGAACTTCGTTTGAAACCAAAATTCGTGAATCTGGGCCTGGTGAGGATCATTCAGGATTTCCAGGAAATGTGCCTTATCCCGAATAAGGAGAGGGACTTTGATCAACTGCCCTGAACTGTTCCATTTGAATCTAGGCTTGAAAGCGAGCAGGTTTCCGTATTCGAAATAGTGTTTCCAGTAATTGTGAACTCGGCAAAGGGTTTCAGGCACTGCTCCGAGGATAGCGAATTCGATCTTGTTTTCTGTAAATTTGGAAATGTCCCGTTGGAATCTAATTAAGCCTTGATCTGCCCCATGATTTCCCACTCCAGCGTTGATGACATTAGAGTTCGTGAGTCGGCTCAATTCATTCTGCCAGGTTTCGTTGTCATTCACCTGACGGGAGAATACGAATGAATCGCCATGAGTAGTGATCTTTATCGGGAGATCTTCATATCCGGGATTGGCACGGAAGCCCTGGGCATTGATGGAAAAGTCGGATAAAGATGAAACTTCTGAGACCTGGCCCATGGATCGGGTATTCTCTTTGCCGGTTGAGTTTGCCTTCCGGATCCAGCCTAGTTCCGGATCAAAGGACTCCTTAAAAAAATGATCTACTTTTCTTGAATCCAGTGTTGGCTTTAGGTCCTTATAGTCCGTAATGAGCCATTGGAAATCCTTGCGAAGCCAATGGATGAGCATAAAGAATAGAAAATCAATGATTGCAAAAACGAGGATTACTTGAAGAAGCATGATTTCTCTTCGATTTTCTCTATGACATTATCAACAACTTCCTTAATAGGGGTTTGTTGATTTTGAATCACGAGATCGGATTGAAATGGTTCCGGAAATTCGATATCAAATCCTACGACGTTCATTAAAGATCCAGCCTGAGCACCTTTATAAAGTCCCTTGGAATCCCGTCTACGTAGTTCCTCAAGATCTACCTTGAGATAAACTTGAAAATAATTACTGAAGAGAATGCGGTTTTTTTGTTGAACATCCGGGAAGATGGAAAGTACTGAGCAGACCACATTGATATCCTGATCATCAAGCATCTTGCATAAAGCAACCAGTCGGTCAGAGTTTTTCTTGCGTCCTTCAATCGTGTGCCCAAGCGAATCCTGCCACACATCCCGCAACACATCTCCATCCAGGAAGACTGTATTTGAAGCAATCTTTTTGAAATACTGGAATACTTCTTTACCAATGGTGGTCTTTCCGGCTCCTGAAAGTCCAATCAACCAAATGACCATTTTTTATCCCTAAGGGTTAATGACAAGTTTATAATCTAAAGTGCGGGTATGTTTCTCGGCAATTTGAAGGTCCCGGAAGTCATCGACTTCAAACCATGAGCGCTCAATCATGCACGCTTTAACATTTGTAGAATCCTCTATGAGTCTCTGAATGATATCTGTCATATACAAGTTATTGAACTTTTCCGGGCTGAGAGTGTCTTGTAAGTGGTCGTACATTGCCTGGAGCTTATGAGTACCTTCTGCTGAGAATTTCATGAGGCCGATATACTGACCTTGAATATCTTCAAAAGACTTGGTTTTCTTACCAAGCTCGGTAATATTTCCATTAACATTTATTTTGAAAGTCTCAGCGTCGCTTAAAGGGTCGTCAAACCGTTCTTCCCAATAGCTCTTCCATTGATTGTCAGCAACGACAGTCATCTCTGCTGGAGGAGAGGAGAGTAGTTGTTTCAATACTCCTTCGGAATAAACGATGTCGCCATAACCGATAATGATCTCACCTTTCAAGAATTCTCTGGCCTGAAAAAGTGAACGCACCATATTTGTAGTGGCGTAGAGAGGATTGTGAATTTTCTTAATTGGTTGTGTGACCGTTATCTTATCTGCCAGATAACCAGTCAGGCAAAAAAGATCGTTCAGTCCACATCCTGTGAGTACATTCACCTGATGTTGTAAAAGTGGTACGTTGTGAAGAGGAACCATACATTTTGGTCGATCATCCGTTAGCGGGCGCAAGCGGTTTCCCAGACCAGCGCACAGTAAGAAAACTTTCATTATTTGTTCCCTTTCAAAAAATCGACCATGATTTTGTCGGTTATGTTCTGATGGATATGGGCGCGTTCCGGATGCCATTGCATACAAAGAATTTTTTTATTTTTTATTCTAAATGCTTCCACCGCGATACCTTCTTCGTCTTCGGCAAGAACTTCAATCACTGCTGGAAGATCAGAGAGAGAGACATAGAAATTATGATATGAATTCACAGTTAAAGCAGAGCCGAGTTGATCAATCCATTTGCCACGAGTCCGTACCGTTTGTGTTTTGTTGATGTGACCTTCTCCCTCAAAGCGCCCAATCTTGGCCCCATATTCTTTGGCAATAAACTGGTGACCTCGACAAACTCCGAGAACAGGAAGTCCTTGCAGTAATGACCACTCCAGGATTGCCTTTTCGACTTTATCTCTTTTAGGTGAAGCCTCAGGGGAAGCGAATTCATTTAAGGAAAGATCATTTCCATTTGAAAGGACAATGGCGGATAAAGACATCTCTTTGAGAAAAGAATGAATATCTGTAAGTCCGTTCGGAATGAGGATCGGGGAAAAGTGGTGGCCTTGCAGGTATTCGATCCAATCCTGAGAAATGGCATCACGAACTTCATGATATGAGGTATTCGAAACCTCTCTCATAGTGAGACCAATTCTCATAAATTCCTCGCCGTGACTCGTTTTTCTGCGCAATTCAAGTCCGCCCAGTCGGACTCAATAAGCTTCGCGAAAATTTGCGGACCAGATCCTATGGCGGCCGGAACGTTGAGTTCCGCACATCGAATAGCCATGTGAGAGTTGGCCCCTCCGAATTTTGTGATAAGGCCTTTAAGCTTTTTGGAGAAGATCCAGTCGAATCCGGGGTCAGCACTTTCTATGATTACGATCTTGCCATCAAGTTCGATTTTCCCTTCTTCACGACCAGTGAGATGAACAACAGGTCCGTAAACATGGAGCGTGGTGACAAAATTCGGGGCACCTCTGAGAAGAGGGAAGACCTTGATATCTTCGGCAGAAGTAATTAAATGGGGTAATAAAAGTGCCTTCGTGACGTCAAACTGTTCACGATTTGATTCGGAAACGTTACGAAGAAAAACCTCGAGATTTTTTCCCCAGACATCGGTCAAGGAATTGCGGAAAGACTCAATATCAATGAATGAGATCTCGTCTCGGGATAAGCCAAGTTGATTTCCCCAAGTTGAAATATCTTCTAAGAGATCGCTGATAGTGCGGGTGAAAACGAATTTTGCATACTCACGACCGCTCACTGCTTTTTGAGTGTAAGAGATGAACTGTTCAAAATCAAAAACATATCCATTTGCGTGGAGGAAGGAATCGATACGGGCTGAAATTTCAGGCGGAATTTTTAAATTCACATGGTGAGCGCTGGCTATCGTCTTACTGAAATCGAGAGATTTGTTTTGGTCATAGCGCTTTGAAAGTACATCATAAGTGCCAGGTCTCAGATGACCATAGATTTTCATGAAGCTACTGTGATCAAGCGTACCCAGCGAAAGACGACCAAGGTCTTCAAGGAAGACCGAGGTTACTGTTTTGATGCTCGCACTAATATCGGCATGGAGTTGAGGAGGAATCTGGTTATTGTCGAGTAGTGAATCGAGAAAGTCTTTGGCGATGAAGGCGTGTCTAGCCAGGATAGAAAAAGGCAAAGTACCGAGATCGATGCATTTTTCGATTCCGTCGTTAATTTTGTGAATGAGTGTGGAATGTTTGCGACTTAATGCTGAGTCCTGGAAGTTAACAAGTGACTCAATTCTGGCCAGCTGTTCATCGATCGAACATACCTCGCTGGCAATGAGAGCATTCGTTTGCTTCAGAAGAGCTTTCTCGAATGATGATTTTTCTTCGTCAGACAATTCACCCAAAACCTTGGACGTTTTCTTTGAAAATGATGGAGTATGAGCGCTCAGTGCTATCTCAAACTCAATCTTGTCATGAAACTCCGGGTGATCTTTCAGTCGACGAAGATAGAAACCTAAAATTTTATCCGCAAGAACAGGTTCAAGCCCCGCAGGAATGAAGCTCGAAAAAGAAGATTTAACATCAATATAGGGTTGTCCGAAGAACGAATACATCAGAGGTGTTCCAAAGACGCATTGATAGCCCATCTTTTCCCGCGCAACCCGCCAGGTACTTTGAGTGATGAGTTTTTTATAAAGACTTATGGCAAGTGGCCTTGGGGTGGGTCCGATAATTTCGGCCGGATTCCAATCAGGCATCTGGCCCCAAAT
>JAULBW010024290.1:148491-214528 GCA_032358265.1 Vaucheria bursata
TGCTCGGATGCTGAGTAGATGGGCTGGAGTTTAAAAGCTGGAGATGTTGATAGATCCGATCGACGGCTTCGTTTACCTTGATAGTTAAACCGCGGTTCCAGTTTGACTGAACTGCCATTGGTCTGACCTGGAAGATATAAATCTCTCCCGATCTTGTTTCGGCGAATTCAATGTCGAGGGCCGTGCTACCAACGACGTGTTCGATTTCTATGACTGAGTCGATGATTTTTCTGATGCGGTGGGATTTAATGCAGTCCAGAGATCCACGATGAATAACGACTGTCTTGTTCACTTCGTGTGACCCGGAAGTAATGGTATCTGTCCCCCCGGTTTCATCATCATAATTAATAATATAGTAGGGAGCTCCGGAGTTGAGTTCCTGCGTAAACACAACACCACTTAAAGCAGTCCCATGCAGCATAGGCTGAATCAGAACTTCATCTTCATCGGTTACCGGCGAAGATTTTGCGTAGCTCTCGATAACTTCATCGATAGCTTTCGAAAGGCCTGTTGTGTCTGCAGTGGAGATGTTGAGTATGGATTTGTAATGGCCAGCTTTGGAGGTCGCAGCTTGATCTTCATCACGGGCACTTGAGCGAATAATTACGTCGACATATTTATTCCGGAAACTATTTAAACAGGATTCCGGATCTTTTTTCCATGTGCCCACTTTGATAACCGAAATGTCGCATATTTGAGAGTTTTTCAGCCTACTTTTTAGGTTGATCAGGGTGTCGCATTTACTCCCTAGCATATTGATCTCATTGCCTGTTCTAATGATATTAATTAAGAACGATAATCTATAATTTCAGGGCTGAATTGTCTCTTTTATTTACGCTGATCCATTGTTATAACATCATGAAAGATTACCGTGAAATTTCCATTGCAGGAATGACCTCCGAGAGATCGCGAGGTCAGCATTTTTTGAATGAACTTTAAGCTAATTAGGAAGGCCTACAGAATACTCGACTCGGGGCAGCGGAAAAATGCTTTTCTCCTCGTATTTCTATGTATCATTGGCGCCCTTCTGGAGACTCTGGGAATTGGCCTAATCATCCCGCTTGTTACCCTTCTTGTTCGGGGGGGGCTTCAAGGTCATGGTCAGTTTTTAGATTTTTTCTTAGAAAAAGTCGGTAATCCACCTCAGGATAAATTGATACTCATAGTGGTTCTTGGGTTTGTTGGCATCTACACTGTAAAGATCGCCTTCTTAACCTTCCTGGGATGGTGGCAGCTCCGGTTTAATTTCAGACTTCAATCTGATCTTGCGAGAAAACTTTTTGTTCTATACCTCCGGCTTCCATACACATTTCACCTGCAGCACAACTCGACGACACTCATTCAAAACATCACCGGTGAATCAGGTGTTTTCGCCAATGGTGTTGTAAACTCTTCGATTCAAATTTTCTGCGAATGTTTGATTATTGCCGGGCTATTTTCGGTTCTGGTCTATTTTGAACCTTTGGGAACTTTGTTAACGCTTATTATTTTTGGTGGCGGGGGATATGTTCTTTTTTGGGGTACAAAAAAGAAAACCAAAGACTGGGGAAAACAACGTCTTTTTCATGAAAGACAAAGCTCCAAACAGTTGTACCAAAGCTTTGGAGGGGTGAAAGACGTTAAAATCCTGGGAAGGGAACAGGAGTTCATAAACCAGTTTCA
Source organism: Vaucheria bursata (assembly GCA_032358265.1). Taxonomy (NCBI): domain Eukaryota; class Xanthophyceae; order Vaucheriales; family Vaucheriaceae; genus Vaucheria; species Vaucheria bursata. Next base: position 150,154 of record JAULBW010024290.1, read on the forward strand.
AGGTCATTATGTTCAAAGTAAATACATCAGCCAGTTAAGTGCTTTCATTCAACAGTTACCTCGCCTCTGGATTGAGCTTCTTGCGGTTTTAACATTTGCAATCATGCTCATAACGATGACTCAAAGAGGGACTCAACCTTCGGACATTGTCCCAGTTATGGGAATTTTCGCTGCAGTCGCATTTCGACTGATGCCATCGATTAGTCGAATCATTTCGGCCCTACAAACACTTCGTTTCAGTCAACACACCATCGATGTTGTGTATGATCAGCTCCAGTTGGAATCAGAAACAACCCCACTAGGACGTCCAGGCTCTCAGGAATGCTTCTTAGATGCTATTTCTGTCCGTAATCTCGTATTTTCCTATACAGCTGCACCCACTCTGAACAATATTTCCCTCACGATTAAGAAAGGTGAGTCCATTGGGATTATTGGTCCCAGTGGTTCCGGTAAAAGTACGTTGATAGATATCATTCTCGGAATCCTGAGTCCTCAAACAGGAGCAATCGAAGTCGATGGGAAGAATGTCCAACTCAACATAAGGAAATGGCAAAATCAGATTGGCTATGTTCCACAATCTATCTTCCTAACGGACGATACACTTTTAAAAAACGTTGCTTTTGGAGTTCCTGAAAATGAAATAGATGTTACTGCAGTTTGGGACGCTATCCGAGCTTCCCAACTTGAAGTCTTCGTAAATGAACTACCTGAAGGAATTCAGACGATTGTGGGAGAGCGTGGTGTTCGCCTCTCTGGAGGCCAGAGACAAAGAATTGGAATCGCACGGGCGCTTTATCATGGTCCTTCGGTGCTTGTTCTTGATGAGGCGACGAGTGCCCTTGATGAAACCACTGAAGAAAATGTCATGAAATCTGTCGAACGCCTTCGGAATGACAAAACCATCATCATCGTCAGTCATCGATTGCACACAGTTTCTAAATGTGATCGGGTCTATTGTTTGTCAAAAGGACAAATTACCCATGTCGAATCTAATCCGATGGTCCTTCTGAAACGGGAAGGGCAATCTTCTCAGGATTTTAAAAGATAAATGAAAGTTCAGATTTTTATTGAGCATGACATAATCATTCGTCATTTTATTCTAACAGGTGTTCTGCCTGAACTTGAAAAAAGCCATGATGTACAGTTTGTATTCGCTGATGATCCGAAACGAATTAAGGTTGATGTATTATCCTTCGGTCTCAAAAATGTAATCAAGGTTCCAGTCGACAGGCAACGTCTTAGTAAATTGATTGACCTCGCGAAGGTTATTTCCATGAGACAAAGTGCCAAAAAGAAATATGAGTTTGTTCAGGATCTCTGGAAGGGGATTTTAGATAAAAGTCACTATCGACGTCTTAGGGTTAAGTCGCATCCACTTATTCTGCCATTTTTTAAGTGGTTCAAGCTTCGGGAAGTTGGGGAGAATAAGTCGCTCCTCGAAACGATAAAGAATTTCTCACCTGACCTGATTATTCATCCCTCTGTCCTTGATGGTCTTTTTATTTCCGATCTTTGTGATCTTTCGAAGAAGACTAAGATCCCCCTAATTGTCCTGATGAATTCCTGGGATAATCCATCTGTGAAAGCGATGACAGTCGGACTGCCGGATTTTCTTGCTGTCTGGGGCGAACAAACCCGGCAGCACGCGATTGAGTTTATGAACGCAAATCCTCTGAAAGTACGAATTCTGGGAGCAGCCCAGTTCGAGGTTTATAAAAGTTCACCTGAAGTGAACCGAAATAAAATTTGCGAAATGATTGGTATTGCTCCGGAAAAGAAAATCATTGTCTATGCCGGATCCAGTAAAGGCATCAATGAAATGGAGCACCTTGTGGCCCTTGAGCAGGCCTGTAAGGATGGCGAGCTCAAAGATTGCCACATCCTTTTCAGACCGCATCCATGGAGAGCGCGCGCCGAAAATGAAGCCGACTATTTTTCATTCGGATTTAAGCATGTCAGCATTGATCCATTTATGAAGCCTTACTTCTCGGCAACAGCAACGGATGAAATTCATCTGACAAGCTACATGGACACACATGTTGTCCTTTCTGCATGTGATCTTCTGATTTCAAATGTGTCTACCATATTGCTAGAGGCAGCGATGCATGGCAAACCGGTGATTTGTATGGTGTCCGACGAAGACATAGCTCAAAGTGCATTTCTCAAAGTCGTTTTAAATTCATTATATTTTAAAGAACTTCTTGAACGTATGCAGATTCCTCGTTGTGGTCAAAGAGAGATGATCGCGACTTTAATCCGTGAGAAACTGAACGAAGTTGCGTCCGATAAAACATTCCATGCAAGGACTCTGAAACAGTCAGAGTTTTTTGCTGCCAAGAATGAGCTTTCTTATGTTGAGCAGTTAGAATTACTTATGAAAGAAGCAGTTTCACATCACAATCGCGTGCGATAGTCACAAACCCAACTCATTTTTCAGCTTTGTTCCATAGAAGCGAGATGCATTTACCGCACCTTCATCATTTAAATGATCTAAGTTAAAAAAATGGGTCTCTTCTGGCTTAAAAATATAATGTCCTGGAAGGAATTTTATACCAAGTACTTTATAGAGATTTCTAAGCTCTTCCTGCTGCTTCTGCAAAAACTCTTGCATAGAAGGGAGTTCAAAATACAGATTGAGCATTGGTGATTCACCGGCAATCAGTGTGATCCCGTTTTCCTGACACAATTCATTCAACTTTCCGAGCCAGAAGAGATTATCTTTTGAAGGCGATGTTCTCGTCTGAAACCAGTAAATGACTGGTTGTGATACTGGTAATTCTTTAGTGTGATGAAACATTGTTGTGTAGGCATCACGAAAGAAAGTCTTGTACCTATAGAGATAAAGAGTATTCACCATGAAGTTCTCAATGAGAATAGGGGAGAATTTGAGCGGATTCCTTACATAATTGTTGCTGTAATGATCCCTGAGTTCGGTAAGAGTGGGATTGGTGTAAATGAACATAAAATCCTGAAGCTTTCTCGGCCAGACATCCATTGTGTGCCAGAATACAACGGACTTCGGCGCTCTTTTCTTCGAGAGGTAGTATTCAAGGATCCGGTAATCGCCATAAACACCAAGGTCACCGGTAAGCCCCAGATTCACAGCCTTTTGTCCCAGGGATTCACTGACAATTCCATCATGAATCGCACTTCTGACCGTACTGTCTCCCAGGAAGATAACTTCGGCAGGTTCAGTAAGATTGTCTACGATGGAGGTCTTCACATCCCAGATGCTTTCCTTGTTCCTGGGCGTATTTGAGACAAGGAAATTCCGGTTCAGGCGCAACAATACTTCTGCTCCCAGGAAAGTCAGGGTGAATAAGCTCGCGAAAAAAATCAGGCGGGATTTAGAACTGGAAATAAATAAACTCCCGTTTGATATCCTGACTGAACATGAAACACAGAACCATGACGATTCCGACCATCACCGCATCCTGGACGATCCAGGATTTCTTATCGGACTCTCTTTCTTCATAGATCCGGTCATAAAGCATCCATGAGAGGGGAAGAAGTGCACCGAAGATGCACGTCTTGTACAGGTACTCGAGATGCGAGGAATGGAACTCGCCAGTCATGAACTCGCGGGTCCAGAAACCCAGAGTCTTCATGTCATTGGCACGGAATAAAACCCAGCCATAGACTACGAGGACGAAGGTGATAAGAATCTTGAGAGGCTTGAAGCGGAGTGGATTGCCCCAGCGATTCCGGAAATAGCGCTCGATAGCGAGAAGTCCTCCGTGATAAGCACCCCACAAAATGAAGGTAAAGCTGGCCCCGTGCCATAATCCCCCTATCAGCATTGTGAGGAAGAGATTGAGGTAGGTGCGGCCTTCGCCATGGCGATTTCCGCCCAGAGAGACATATAGATATTCGCGAAGCCAGGACGAGAGGGACATGTGCCAGCGGCGCCAGAATTCCTGAATCGATTCCGAGAAATAAGGTTTATAAAAATTAAGACAGAGATTGATTCCAATCAGTTTAGCGAATCCGCGTCCCATGTCGGTGTACCCCGAAAAGTCAGCGTAAATCTGAATGGTGAAGGCCAGGGCGCCGATGATGGCACCTGAAGTTCCTGTTCCTGTCGCCTCAGGATTGAAAAAGAGATTGGCGATTTCCCCTGTGTTGTCGGCGATCACGATTTTCTTAAAGAGTCCCCATGAAATGAGTCTGAAGGCGACGAGGAGATTAGATTCCGTAGCCGTCGGAGCGTTCACGATCTGAGGATGGAGATCGGGCAAGCGGACAATAGGGCCTGCTACGAGATGAGGAAAAAAGCATACGCAGGAGAAAAATTCGCGGAAGTTCCGGATGGGATTCACTTTCTTACGGTAGATGTCGATGGTGTAGGCCATGGACTGGAAGGTGTAAAAAGAAATTCCGAGAGGAAGAATCACATTGATAGACGGAAGCTCATAAGAGTTTCCGAAGAGGCGAATGAACTGATTGGCTGAATCCATGAAAAAATTAAAATACTTAAAGTAGCCCAAGACGCAGAGATTGGATCCGATGCTAAGAAGGAGCCAGATCTTTTTCTTTTTAACTTCACTCGTCGCTTCAATTTTTTGGGCAGCCCAGAAATCGATGTACGCTGTGCCTAACAGGAGGAAAAGATATTTTGGGCTCCAGCTTCCGTAGAAGAACACACTAAAAGCGATTATCACCCAGAAGCGGTACCGTTTATTGGGATTAAGATAATAGAAAACCAAAAAGGCGATGAGAAAAGCGAGAAAGGAAAAGCTGTTAAATAGCATTGCTTATCTCTTGAGGAATGACTTCACTTTGCTGATGACGAATTCCTGCTCATTATCTGTAAGTGAGTGGTACATCGGAAGACTCAGGCATCTTTCGAAATAGGCTTCGGCCATCGGCAGGCTCTGTTTTCCATATCTCTCGACATAGTAAGGCTGCAAATGAATCGGAATGTAGTGGACCTGAGTGTGGATATCTTCAGTTTTTAAATAACGGTAAAGTTCATCGCGCTTCGGAGTCTGAACCACGAAGAGATGGTGAGAATTTTTCTGAAAAGGAAGTTCTTCCTGAAACGGCAGAATACCTTCAAGTTCTCGCTTGTATATTGAGGCGATATTTCTTCTCATCTGAACGTTTTGGGGAAGTTTTTTGAGCTGTGAGAACCCTAGAGCACTCTGCATGTCTGTCAGGCGGTAATTAAAACCAAGCTCCTGCATTTCGTAATACCATTCGGCGTGTGTCTTATTAGTGAAGACTTCGCGGTTTCGGGTTATCCCGTGAGTTCTCATGAGAGAAACGCGATCAAACAGATCTTTGCGATTCGTGGTAATCATTCCACCTTCTCCGCAAGCGATGTGTTTTACCGGATGAAAGGAGAAGACACTGATGTCGGCATGTCCGCTCCCAGTCTTGACCCACTTTCCATCCTCATCAGCGAATTCCGCACCGACAGCGTGACATGCGTCTTCGAGAAGCCAGAGATTATACTTTTTTGCAATCGCCCGCAGACGAGGCCAGCCAACGGGAAGGCCAGCAAAATCAGTTGCTGCAATTCCTACGATAGATTTTCTGTCTGGATGAGTTTCGAGAATCTTTTCCACGTCATTAATGTCGATATTAAAATTCTTAGGATCAATATCGGCAAAGATCACATCAGCACCACAATAAAGAGCACCGTTGGAAGTCGCGACAAAAGAATTCGGAGTCGTGAGAATCTTGTCACCTTTCTTCACACCAAGAGCTTCATAGGCCAGATGAAGGGCGGTCGTTCCGTTTGAGAGAGCGCAAGCATATGTCGAACCGATATAGTCGGCAAAAGCGTCTTCAAATTCTTTGATCTTCGGACCCTGAGTAAGAAAGGGAGACTTGAGTGTCGAGACGACCGCATCGATGTCATCCTGCTCAATATTCTGTTTTCCATAGGGAATCATAGGAAGATCCTTTTCTGCATCTGACTATGAATGATCAGAGCATAAAACGAAGGGGACTCACCAGGGTTTTTCTGGTCGTGATCGAAAGCTTTTCTTAGCTCGCTGTCGTATTCAGATAACTTCGTATCACGGAAATCGACTTTCAGTTTCCTGGAAGGCTTGCGAATATAATTCAAGTGAAGGTCGTTACATTTTTCTCCACCCATCGACATGACCTGGACGTCGGAATAGGAAGAGAAAAGTTTTGTGACTTTAGAAAGAGTTCTTGGGGTGTATTGGCGGAAGCCATGGAGGCCATAGAGCCAGAGGCATACTGGCGCAGGTACTAGATGAAGCTGGATTACGGGATGCCCACAACTTTTTGTATAGTCGGCGATCTGCTGAAAGAGGTGGAGATCTTTTTCCCAGTGCTCAACCGATGACTGACTCATAATGAAGTTTCTACCGGCCAGATACTTCGAGATATTTTCTCCATCATACTGCTCGATCTGAACCCGCTTGCCTTCGATTTCTTTCCAGTTCTTATTTGTGTAAACATCGACCCCACGATAAGTGGAAGTTTCAGGAAGGTAATGAAACAACCGCTGAGAGTAGTTTCCGGAACCACATCCGATATCGAGAATATTCACCTGACCCAGTTCTTCCTGAATTTTGTCCCAGGGAAGAAAGTACCAGAAAAGATCCGAGAGTTTTCGTGTAGGAGAAGCTTTCGTCGGGGAAATTTCCCAGTCCTTGCTGTAATCGCATTTGAAATGCGTGAAGCGGATCTTTTGATCTAGCCCCGAGAGAGGGAAGGCATTGTTTAGGAGATTGGTCGCCACGTACCAGGCTTTATAAATCGGATTCTTGTTGTATTTGTCGCCGTCAACATTGGCGAGAGATGTTTTCACACTCATGGTCGCCTCAGAGTTCACAGAAAGCCATGATCGTATCTGTCATGTCAGATTTGGCGAGCACACTTTCGTACTCACGGTGAAGATTTTCGGAATTCAGGAATGGCCAGTTGTTCTGACCGCCTGGAATTCCCTGAGCGAGCCACTGGAGATGATTCGATACCGGGTACCTCTGAATACCCTGTACTGAATTCACTTTGAAGCCGGAATCCTCAAGGAAGAGGCGCAATGAATCGCGGGTATGGAGAAGCAGGTGCTCACTCCAGAGAGTGAAGTCCTTGAACTTTTCTGACTTATAAAGGGAAAGGAGTGCATCGCGGGCATGCGGAACTTCCACGATGAGTTTTCCTTTCGGTTTCATCTTCGTTTTGAGTTCTGCCAAGATTGTCGCCGGATCTTCGAGATGTTCGAACACATGAAATAGAGTCACGTAATCAAAGGTCTCATTGGAAACGTCTTTCAGATCCTTGAAACAGTTTACACCTGCGGCCTTCAAATATTCGCGAGGACCTGATTGAAGTTCGAGACCGTGCACTTCACGGGCCTCATTCTGCAACAAACGTAGCACCCCACCCATACCAGTTCCGAAATCAAGTAGAGTCTTGTTTCTAATAAGTGGCTTGAGCATTTCGGCCCTGCGAACATCGTCATCACTGATATTGGAGTTCTTGAGGTGAACCTCTTTTCCATCCTTGTTCCAGGACTGAGACCAATATTCAAATCCCGATTTGTCCTCGTAAACCTTGTTAACGTTTTTCTCAGGCGTATCGAGAATGATGACCTGACTTCTCTCGCAACGAAATACTCTTATGTCATCGCGGTCCCGGACTCGGTCGTGATATGGCCGGAAGGAATCTTTCGTGGAAAGACCAAGTTCGATGAGTTTCTGTGAGAGTTTATTGTTCATGCGAGTTCCTGAAAAACTTTATCAAGTTGCTGTCCCATCGCCTCGACATTAAGTTGCGACGATACGAGGTTCTGAGCATTGCGGGAAACGCTCTCAAGTAGATCAAAGTTTTCCCAGATTTCCAATATGAGCTTACGGAGAGAATCGGCGTCTTCCGGGCGGTAGTAGAAAATGTGCTCTTTTTCGCGGAATAACTCTCGCATAGGAGGGGAATCTGAAACGATGACCGGTGTTTTTGTGGCCATTCCCTGAAGCGTGCTGGAAAGACCCGAAGATTCAGTGAGGACTTTTATACTGGGAATCACCAGAATTCTGGCACCCTGCAGAACAAGATTCAGCTCTTCATGCGATAATCCGGTTTTCTTCTGAACATGCGGAGCCTTGAACTTGTAATTGGTGATTGCAACTGTTTCAAAACCAACAGTTGCCTTCTCAAACGTAACAAAATCGCGATTCATGTCATTTCCGAGAGTCATGATGTACTTGCGGTCTCTCATCGGAATGGAGGACGGTTTCCAGAAACTCTGGTCGATACCGAAATGGAAGACGATGATCCGCTCGGGTCGCACACCATAAGCCTTAATCATTTCTTGCCGGGCCGCTTCCGAAAGAACGAGAATGCGGTCGGCTTTTCCCAGCAAAGCGTTAAAGAAAGGATTCAGGAGGAAGCTCAGTTTGAAGTTTCGTTTTCTTTCAGTGAGTGACTGATAAAGCACGACAGTTTTTTTCTGAAAGATTCCCAGGAGTTTTCCAAGAAGGAGAGCGTTGGCTATAGGGTCATTGAGGGCGAAGACGATATCTGCGCGGTTAAGCGATTCCCGGCACTTCATCACGATTTCATAGGGAAGACCGAGTTTTGTGAGGCGTGCGAAGATAATTTCGAGGCGCTTGATGAGGAAGCCCATGAGGCTTTTTTCACCCGTTTTCGGGCTGTAATGGAAGAGAAGTTCGTAACTGTTTTTGAGCTCAGAAAAGCCGTACAGAAAGTCCCGTGGAAAAGGTGCTTTTGCCTCGAGATCCTGCGACAATTTCTCATTTCTGTAAGGGACAAAAACTGACTTCAAAATACCTCTTAATGGCTCGACATTGGTGTCCAGACAAAATAACATAAACACCTCGATCTTTGGAAGGACAAGTCTTGGGGAATCTTAAGAAAATTATGCGCGATGTGGGCCGTACCGGAGTGACTACAGTCGTTCAGGGTGTAGACCATTTTCTTCATCGTCCCTACCGCAAAATTTATCTCGTCAGTGATAACGCCCAATGGGTTCTTGACTGGGAAATCAAGGCCTATGCCAGGACTCTCGAGTCCCTGGGTTTGCCATACAAGCGCACTAACATTTCTCCCTATCATCAGTGCGTTTATTTCTCTGATATGTTCATGGCCCTGCGGGAAGAAAAGCTTCGGAACAAGAATAGAATTGGCGTGGATTTTTTCCATGGCAACCCGAAAACTTCCGATGAATTTATCCCCCTCATCAATGCCCTCAAAAAATATAAAGACCGCGTGAACGTGATCAGAATTTCTCACTCTGGCATGCGCGAGGTCGTGATTGATGCCGGCGTGAAAGAAGACCGCATCTTTCAGATTCCTATAGGAGTCCAGTTGGAATGGTTTCCTTTTCAGGACTCAACCACAAGAAAAGAAGTGCGGAAGTCCCTCGGGATTTCCGAAGAAGCTTTCGTCGTTGGTTCTTTCCAGAAAGATGGAGTCGGCTGGGGCGAGGGGATGGAGCCGAAATTTGTCAAGGGACCGGATGTCTTCGTCGACACGATGAAGATTCTCAAAACAAAAGTTCCGAATCTCCACGTTATGCTTACCGGTGCTGCCCGCGGATTTGTGAAATCAAATCTTGAAGCACTCAAGATCCCTTACTCGCATAAGAACCTCGATTATTATCCCGACATCGGAAAATACTTTCAGGCCCTCGATGCATACTGCATTTCTTCCCGGGAAGAAGGTGGACCGAAAGCGATCCTTGAATCCATGGCTTCCGGTGTTCCTCTTGTCACAACAAAAGTCGGCCAGGCGATTGATCTCGTAAAACATAATCAGAACGCCTTTATGGTGAATTCTGAGGACAGAGAGGGCCTAGCTCATTGGCTAGCCGAAATTGCCAATAAAAGAATTCCTCAGACCCTACTTGCGAACGGACTTGAGACAGCGAGACAAAATACATACGAGGCCCATCGTCCACTGTATCAGACACTTTTCACTGAACTCATGGGTGCGCGATGAAAGTGGCAATCGGAATGAAGCTTCAGGAAGGAGCCTTCGGTGGTGGCAATCAGTTTGCTCGGCAGCTGGTGGAATACCTGATAACGAAAAATCATCAAGTCGTTTTTTCACTGTCTGATCATGACATCGACATTATTCTCATGACCGATCCACGGGGATATCTTGGTCATACGAATTTTTCTCCCAAGGAAATTGCTCAGTACAAGGCAATAAATCCCAAGGCGATAGTCATCCACCGTGTGAACGAATGTGATGAACGGAAAGATACCCGTTTCATGAATAAGAAACTCGTCCTGGGTAACAAAGTTGCTGATCACACAATCTATGTTTCGGGCTGGCTCAAGGGACTATTCGATCGCTACGGCATGAATAAGAAGAGCCATAATGTGATTCTCAATGGTGCCGATGATAAGGTTTTTCATTGGGAAAAGCGGTCATTGCCCTCAAAAATCCAAATTGTCACCCATCACTTCAGTGCTCATTTTATGAAAGGTTGGGATATCTATCTCGAGATTGATCGCCTCATCGGAAAGCCAGAGTGGAAGGACAGGATCGAATTCCACTACATCGGTAATCCGCTGAAAAATGCGCCGACCACAAACACCATCTATCATAAGCCAGTGCACGGTAAAGATCTTGCGAAGCTCATTGGCGAGAATCATCTTTACGTCACCGGTAGTCTTCATGAGCCGGGAAGTAACCATCAGCTCGAAGGAGCACTCTTAGGCCTTCCGCTCCTCTGGAGAAGATCCGGAGGTCTTGCTGAAACCTGTGAGGGTTACGGTGAAGAGATTGTCTCAGGTGTGGAAGATGCACTTAAGAAGATCATTGAACGATACGATGAATATCAGGCTAAACTTCAAAGCTATCCCTTCACCGGTCCTAACATGTGTAAAAAATATCTTGAGACTTTTGAAGGCCTTATCGCTCAACGCGAAGAACTCATTCTGAAAAGACGTAATGTCTCTCCATTCATGTTGGGCGCCATGATGAATGGTTACCGCGTCCTTGACCGTCTGGGGTTTTATTAATGACTTCCATGATCTCAGTCATTATGCCGGTCTATAATGGAGAAGCTTTTGTGAAAGAAGCTGTGGAAAGTATTCTCAACCAGACCTACACGGATTTTGAATTTATCATTATCGATGATGCTTCTACGGATAAAACTTTTTCGATCCTTTCTCAGTTTAAAGATCCACGGATTAAGCTTGTCCGTAACGAATGCAATCTTCGGATTTCGGCTACCCTGAATAAAGGGATTTCACTCGCAAAAGGCAAGTACATTGCCCGCATGGACGCTGATGACGTTAGCCTGCCTGAGCGTTTTGAAAGGCAAGTAAGCTTTTTGGAAAGTCATTCCCAAATCGCTCTTGTAGGAACTTCTTTCATTCTCACCAACGAGAAAGGCGAGAAGCTTTTCAAGCATCCCACGACTTCAGATACTGAACTCCTTCGCTGGAGAATGTTCTTCGGAAATGAGATCGGCCACCCAACCGTGATGTTGAGAAAGTCAGTCCTCACGGAAAATAACTGGTCTTACGGTATCGTTCCTCAGGAATTCCAGAAGTTCTGGAGCGAAGGAGAGATTAAAGAGCTGGTGGAAGACTATCTTCTGTTTGGACTCATCTCAATCAAGTATCCAGTAGCAAATCTTCCTGAAGTTCTTCTTCGCTACCGTGTTCACAAACTTGGAACATCGGTTGCCAAAAAAGATGAAACTCAAAAGAAAAAGGCACTCGTTTCTGCTTTTCTTCAGAAAGTTTATCTTCGTGGCGAAAACAAGGATCTGTATCAGGAATTTATTAAAAATATCAAGCCCAGCGCAAAGCTTACTTTGGATCACTGGATTCAGAAGAAGGAATTTGCGAAGGTGTTCCTCTCCCTCGGATTTCTGTGGGGAGATTATTACCAGAAAGTGAAAGTCATAAAAACGATCGCTCCTTTCCTTAAGAGAAGAAAATATGGCACTACGTAGATATCCTGTTCCCATGAGAGTTCTTCTGCGCATGATTGCGATCTTCAAGATTGAAGCACTCATTCCAGTATTCATTTATCTGAGCGATATGTTCCTACTTCTGGCTAACCGCCTTATCATGCGATCCAATGGCGGAACTCATCCTAAGCATAGGATCATGAACTACGGTGGCTGGTTTGCGAGTAAGGTCTCGTCCAATGATTCAGTTCTCGACGTCGGATCAAGTACTGGTGAATTGTCATTTGCTCTGGCCTCTAAAGCGAAGAAAGTCATTGGCGTAGAAATAAATCCGGTCACTCATGCGCATGCGAAGAAAGTTCGTTCTCTTCCCAACCTCACGTATATGCTCGCCGATATTACAAAAACAGATCTCGGAGAAAAATTCGATGCCGTTGTGATGTCGAACGTGCTTGAGCATATCGAAGATCGTAAAACGATTCTCGAATCCATTGGTAAAATCTCTCCGAAACTTCTCGTCCGTGTTCCTTGTAAAGATCGTGACTGGTGGACATATTATCGCGAAGAGCAGGGTATGCTTTGGGTCATGGATGAAACTCACTACGTTGAGTACACCGAAGAAAGTCTTCACAAGGAAATGGGAGACGCTGGCTGGAAAGTGATCTCCATGGAAAGACGCTGGAGTGAGTTTTATATTGAGTGTTCTCGCTAGACGAGATTGAGTATTTTCTCGGCCTGCTTTCTTCTCGAAAAGCTCTCGTCATTGCCCGAAACCACTGTTGAGCCTTTTTGCAATTGTCGAATTGTATCGGCCATTTTTGTTATTTCAGAATTGTGAAACTCTAGGCCTTTGTTCTGGACCTGAATGATCTGTCCCGCTTCCCCCTTGGGGCTCATGATAATGGGCAAACCACATCCGGCATACTCAAATACTTTAACGGGAAACGCCTCTTTCCCGATCTTGTCGTCCGTTCTGAATGAAAGACCCACATGACACTTTCTAAGGATTGCAGAGATTTCTGTATAGGGAAGATTCCCCAGATATCTCACATTCGGTCTCTTTGCATTCAGAATGTCCTGAACTTTGGGTCCTTCACCAGCAACGAGTATTTCCAAATCATCACTCTCTAGTTCTTTGGCAAGGTTCAAAAGCGTATCAATGTTTTGAAGTTTCCCGAGAGTGCCATGAAAGACGAGCGTGAACTTTTCGTACTTCTCTTCCGGCTTTCCGGGGAAAAATATTTCCGGGTCATAACCATTCATCACCAGATGAGGTTTTTTCTCTCCATATTTTTCTATTTCCCGACAAAGTCCCTGAGTGACGGTCATGATGGCGTGAGCATTCCGGTACAAAGCTTTAGTGAACTTCTTTGCCAGCCAACCAATGATTGAATTCTCATTGATCATTTTGAGTTCGAAGAAAATCTCAGGGTATAAATCCCGTACATCCAGGATGTATTTCTGTCCCGAAACTATGGCGCCGATGGCCCCCCAGAGGATACAGAAAAAGGGCGGACTGGAGATGACAATCATGTCATTTCGGCTGGTAATAACTCTGAAAAAGAGCTCAACTCCATTCAGGTTTTCCTTCAGAAGTCGCACGATCGTCCGGTCCTTATTGGTAGCGGGACGGAGCGTAAAATCTGAGGCGTTCAAAAGCTGAACTGTGTGACCAGCTTCTTTCAAGACTTTAACGAACCAATAGGCCCTCGTTGAGGCCGCTTCACCTTGAGGAGGGTAAAAAGGGGTGAAATAGAGAATCTTCATTCGTTGTCACTTTTTTTAAACTTCTATACTATGGCAAGGTTCGTTTCAAAGGGAAAGAATATGCTCCGATTCGCTCTGATAGGCTGCGGCCGCATTGCGCCAAAACATGCCGGAAATCTCACGGAAGGTCTCATTAAAGAGGCTGGCCTCTCTGCGGTTTGTGACAATAAGCCGGAACGGGCGAAGGCTTTTGGTGAAAAATACAAAGTTCCCTGGTTTACGGACATGCACCAGATGATGAAAGAGATGGGTGATAAAATCGACGTCATTTCGATTCTCACTCCATCTGGTGATCATGCTGAGCACACAATTCAAATGTCGAAGTATAGTAAGCCCATCATTGTGGAAAAGCCGATGGCACTCACGCTTGAAGACGCGGACAAGATGATCTCAGCATGTGATCGCAATGGGGCCCGTCTTTTCGTCGTTAAGCAAAATCGTTTCAACCTTCCAGTTCAGAAAATGTTCGAAGCTCTTGAACAAGGACGCTTTGGAAAATTAGTTTTAGGCACTGTTCGTGTTCGCTGGTGCCGAACGCAGGAATATTACGATCAGGATCCATGGCGGGGAACGTGGGAACATGATGGGGGCGTCTTCGCAAACCAGGCCATTCATCACGTGGATCTACTGAATTGGGTCATGGGTGATGTGGAATCAGTTTTCGCGAAATCCACGCGTGCTCTGGTGAATATCGAAGCGGAAGACACTGGTGTCGTTATTCTGAAATTCAAGAATGGTGCGCTCGGTGTAATTGAAGCAACGACGGCTACTCGTCCGAAAGATCTTGAAGGTTCAATTTCTGTCCTCGGAGAGAAAGGGACTGTTGAGATCGGCGGATTTGCAGTGAATGAGATGAAAATCTGGAATTTCGTTGAGCAAAAAGAGGGCGATAAAGAAGTTGTTGAAAAATATAAGGTTAATCCTCCGAATGTCTACGGCTTCGGTCACACGGAATATCTCAATGACGTCGTTCGTGCCATCAAGACCGGAAAGAATGCTCTCGTTCAGGGATTAGAAGGCCGCCGTTCTCTGGAGCTCGTGACCGCTATCTATGAATCGATAGAAACCGGAAAAGAAGTTCAGGTAAGGTTCACGCCTAAGCAATGCCGACTTGGACTCAAAGGGTGAAAATTTTCCTTCTCGCTGATGGTGGAAGTCCCCATACAATTAAATGGGCCAAGTCTTTGGCGAAATGCGGTCACTCGATCTTCATCTACGGCCTATCAAGTTTTAATCCGGAAATTTATTCTCAGGAACCTAACATCAAGGCCGTTTCATTCGGCATTAATGAACCGGTTATACGGGCAGGTAACGGTTCTTTCAAAAAACTTCGTTATCTGACATCCATTCTTCAGGTCAAAAGATGCATAAGGGATTTTAAGCCAGATATTGTCCATGTTCACTTTGTGACTAGCTATGGTCTCCTTGCCTCTCTTTTAAAAGTACCAAAGCTTTATATGAGCGTTTGGGGAGCTGATGTCTATGATTTCCCATTGAAGAGCCTTATTCATAGGAGAGTATTAGAATTTATTCTCAGCAGGGCCGATGCGCTTTTTTCCACTTCAAAAGTCATGGCCACTCAGGCTTCCAAATTCACCGACAAAAAGATCAGCGTTGTTCCCTTCGGGATCGATCTTTCGAAATTCAAACATTTTGATCCGAAGAACAGAGTTTTCCCGACCGATTCCATTGTCGTTGGGACTGTGAAATCTTTAGAGGAGAAGTACGGAGTCGTGGATCTTATTGTTTCATTCGCCATACTAAGAAAGAAATTGCCCGACGCTCCTCTGAAACTTCTCATCGTAGGAAAGGGAAGCCAGGAAGTGAAACTAAAGAAAATGGTAAGCGATCTTGGCCTTGAAAAGGATGTTCATTTCTCAGGTTGGATCAACGTCGAAGATATTCCAGAGTATCACAACCAGTTAGACATCGCGGTCTTCCCTTCGACGCTTGATTCAGAATCCTTCGGTGTCGCTGTGGTTGAGGCAAGTGCGTGTGAAAAACCTGTCATCGTTTCCCGGAAAGGTGGCCTCATTGAAGTCGTCGAAGAAAATGTCACGGGTATGGTTGTTCCTGCTCATGATCCTGAAGCGCTGGCCATCGCAATGGAGAGTCTTGTCCGCAGTCCAGAGCTTAGGATGAAATTAGGTAAGGCCGGAAGAGAGCGGGTGAAGCGACTCTACGACTGGGAAAACAATCTTGTTCAGATGATTTCTCACTATCAGGACGTCTGAACTGTACGCAGTGAAATTCCAAAAGCAGTGATATCAAAAAGCATATCGATCCCGACAAATACCTTGAAGAAAAGGAATTTGTCCTCGCCACAGATAAAATAACTTATAACAATACAGCCCACCTGAAGTAGCCGAATAGCTGTAGAAGTTTCCAGTCGATAGGAAGAGATGTAGTTCGCCAGGGCCATATTCCCTAAAACCTTCGTGATTAAAATAAAAGAGAAAATAGCGAAAATTTCTTTCCCAGAACTCCACTTCTCTCCTAGAAATTGAGAAAGTAGATCATTCCCGAAAAGCTCAAAGCAAACCTTCAGGACGATTCCGATGGAAACTGCAGCGATGCCAATCTTTACACATTTCTTCGTCCTTTCTTCCGAACTTAACGGCATTGAGAAAATAGCTGTGAAGACGTTGTTTGAAATAACGGTCAAGGGCTGAATGAGCAGGCGTTGGCACATGCCATAGATACCGATTAAATAATTCTCATGGTGAAGTCCAAGGAGAATAGCGGGAAGTTCGTAGGTCAGGGCTTGAGTACCTAAATTGAGCGAGTAGAAAATGGGATACTTTTTAAATTCCTTCAAAAGTGGGAAATGGGGCTTTTGGAAAACAAAAATTTCTTTGAAACGGAATTTTCCTAAGAAGAGAGCTGCAGAGTAATTCCCAATGATTTCTGAGCAGATCAAAAAGACTGATGGGCCAGGAACAAGTTTTAAAAGATTGGCGCCTATTCTTGAAATCATCTGGCCACCGGTCAGCCGATTGATCGCTTTATCCCGTATGGTCTGAACCCGGAGAATTTCGTAAGCCGCATAGAAGAATATGAATAAAGGTAAAAGATACCAGCGGGGGGACGGGGCAACTATGAGAACAACGACAGCGACAACTAAGGCTGAACAAAAATTAAAGAATTTTGCGGCTGCAATGAGTCCATTACTTCTAGCAAGGTCGGGCTCAACCATCGCGCCGACATGAAACTGGCCAGTAGAAAAAATACTTAAGATGTTACCCACAGAAATAAGAAGGCTGAACTGGCCAAAGTCCGCGGGGTCCCAGTTCCTGGTAATCATCGGATAGATGAGGAAACTCACTACCTGAATGATAACCGTCGTTGAAACGAGCTTGGAAAAGTTTCTAGCGAACATCAGTTTTCCTGAACACGGCCATCGTGCACCAGCCGAGGATCAAACCTTTCGCGATAATGGATAATGGAAGAAACATGAGGCTTAACAATGTTTTCGGAAGAGAGGTGCTAACCCAGATGAGGGGAAGTTCCCCGGCTGAACGAATCGTTTCCGTCTTGAGTCCGATTTTGGAACTGATAACCTGAAGTTCCCAGGGTGTGATGGGATTGATGTGTCCAATGAGATCGGGATCAACGAACCCTTGAAACTGACCTGTAAACAGAAAGACCATCCTCGAATACCAGGAAGTCACATTCGGTGTGCTGATAAAAATCAGACCCTCATTCTTCACAAGGCGCTTGAGATTTCTTAAATACTCCCAGGGATTCTCAACATGTTCAATGACCTCAACACCTAAGACAGCATCGAACTGACCTTCAAACTTGATGAGAAACTCATTCACTTCCTCAGGAGAGTTGAAGTTCACAGGGAAGTAGGGGATTTCCCCCTTAGCTTTAAAATCTGCAATATTCTGGTCTGCAGCTGTGACATCATAGCCAAGGTCTTTCAACCTCATCGAGAGAGCGCCCTGTCCGCATCCGAAATCAAGAATTTTAGATCCTTTGGCCAGTCTCTTACCGATTTCTTCTGCATATTGGGCGTGCAGATTGAAATCTGCTCGGATGAGGAGGCCCCTATAATAATCCAGTTTCTTATCACCGAATCCGATGATTTTCTGGCTACTTTGGTCGAAATTCATGAGTAGGACATTACCAATACTGAGGGCTGAATAAAAGCATGTTTCATTGTCAGTTGTTCTAATCTTATATACGATGTTCCAACTAATATTCATTCCCGGCTAATGCGTTGCGAGAGGCGCTTGATATAGAATGAAAATGCTCATAAAAAGAGTCATCGGATCATCCAGTTTGTTGCGTTCACTCTTTGTAAAATTTCAGAACACGAAGAGAAAGCTTTTCGACAAAGATGCGCTCGCACTTTCTGAAATCAGCAAATCCGGGAATCACAAAAACGTTTTCAACTTCATCTACGAGAAGAAGTATTGGCAATCCAGCGAGAGCGTTTCTGGTTGGGGATCAACGATGGGGATCACTGAGCCTCTCAGACCAAAACTTGAAAAGCTTTTGAGTGATCTGAAAGTGAAGAGCTTTCTTGATATACCATGCGGCGATTTCAATTGGATGAAGGCAGTGAACTTCGGAGAAATAAAATATATCGGCGGGGATATTGTTCCGGGGCTGGTCGATGAGCTTAATAAAAAATATGCTGATTCAAAACGAAGCTTCATGTTATTGGACGTCGTATCGGATAAGCTTCCCGAGGTAGACGTGATCTTTATCAGAGACTGCTTTATTCATTTGGAAAATAGTCTTGTTCAGAAAGCTCTTGAAAACATTGCTGATAGTAAAATTTCTTACGCTGTTATAACCCATGCCCCAAATACTCTAGCGAATATGAATATCGAGACTGGGCAGTTTAGAGACATAAATCTCTGTAAGGCACCTTTCAATCTTTCAGTTCCGGACATGGTTATCAATGAAGGATGTGTCGACCCCTTGCTTTTGGATAAATCTTTAGGTGTCTGGAAAGTTTCCGGGATGCGGAGTAAGTCATGATCGCAGAAACGACAAAAGTTTATTCCAACGTGAAGCTCGGAAAGAATGTGGTCATCGAAGATTTCTGCCTGATCGGTGTTCCTCCCCGTGGGGCAAAAGACGGCGAGCTTGAAACCGTTATTGGTGATAACTCGACGATTCGTTCTCATACGGTGATCTATGCCGGTAACAAGATTGGGAATAATTTCCAGACTGGGAACAAGGCCAACATCCGCGAACTCAATGAGATCGCTGACAATGTTTCGATCGGAACTTTGTCGGTGGTTGAGCATCACGTGAAGATTGAAGAAGGTGTCCGGATTCACACGCAAGTATTTATCCCTGAATACTCGACTCTCAAAAAGAATGCTTGGGTAGGACCAAACGTCGTTTTTACGAATGCCCCTTATCCGCAATCAAAAAATGTAAAAGATACACTCGTTGGTCCTACACTGCATGAGAACGCAATCGTTGGGGCGAACTCAACACTTCTTCCGGGTGTTCACATCGGGAAAGATGCCATTGTAGGAGCCGGTTCCGTTGTCACAAAAAATGTCGCCGAGGGTGACGTCGTCGCGGGAAATCCTGCGAAGTTTATGAAGAGAAAATCTGATCTGCCCTATTAGGCAACATCATTGATCTCTACTTCGCCTTCAATGCCAGCAGTGGTTAATTGATCTTGAAGAGCATACTTTGCAAAAACTCTTGGTGGCATACCAAGGCTTTCAGCAAATTTTTTTGCTCTTTCAACACTAACGAATTTTCTGCCTTTTTCGATGTTACAAAGTTCTTGTTTGCTGATCCCAAGTGTTTTCCCCATCTCAATCAGGGTTAGCTCATTAGCACTTCGATAAGAATTGAGAATTTCTCCAAAGGAAACTGGGCCCGTTATTTTACGGATCGCCTTTTTCGCACTCATTGAATTTTTAGTAGTCATGCTTATTTACCTCAAGGACTTTTACGGTAATCAAATTATTTTTCGCATCCAGCTCATAGATCACACGCCAGCTTCTAGACAAATATGAGGACCTTTGACCTTTTCTGTTACCCAATAACGAATGGTCATTGTATCCCTTCACTTTTTGCATGGCCTCAAAACCTTCGGTCTCTATGATTTCGACCCAGAGATCAAACTGAATGAGGATGTGCCTCGGGATTTTTCTTAATTCTTTCTGAGCACTCTTCGTGATCTTAACTGTTGAATTCAGATTCATTCCGATCCTCTTGAGTATACCATAGAGGTTTACTTTTATCCATTTTTGCAGCAAGTCTAGAGATATCAGTAGGTTGTTGCCCATAAGTTTGGCGAGTCAATTGGGAAAGTGTTATAAAAGAGTTCGTAAAAGACATGAATAAGGAATGAAGATGACGATCCATTTTGTTGATCTCGATGCCCAATACCAATCCATCAAAGGTGAAGTCCAGAGCGCCATCAATGGCATTCTTGAGACTAAGGATTTTATCCATGGAAAGTCAGTTGAGAAATTCTCAAAGAACTTTGCCACTGCTCAGGGATCAAAGTATTGCGTGGGAGCTGCTAACGGAACCTCGGCCATTACGGTTGCTTTGAGAGCTCTGAACATTCAGCCAGGTGATGAAGTGATCACGGTGGCGAATTCATTCTTCGCGACTCCTGAAGCCATTGCGGAAGTTTACGCGAAACCAGTTTTCGTTGATTGCGAAGCGGACACCTATTCCATCGACGTTTCTCAGATCGAGAAGAAAATCACGAATAAAACGAAGGCGATTATCCCGGTTCATCTTTACGGAAACCCAGCCGATATGGACGCTCTCATGAAAGTGGCCAATAAGCATAACATTCCCGTGATCGAAGACTGTGCTCAAGCGCATCTGGCGACCTGGAATGGAAAGGGTGCCGGGACATTCGGGGCGATGGGAACTTTCAGTTTCTATCCGGGGAAAAATCTCGGAGCCTACGGAGACGCCGGAGCAATTACTGTTCAGGACGATAAGCTTCATCAATTAGTGGCGATGCACGTGAACCACGGTCGCACGAAAAAATATGAACACGATTTCTGTGCCGGTAACTTCCGCATGGATGGTATTCAGGCAGCGATCCTCGATGTGAAACTGAAGCATCTGAGTGGCTGGACCGATAAGCGTCGTGAACTGGCCTGTCATTATGAATCGATTCTCCAGCCTGCTGGGTTCAAGTCGATTACTGTGAGAAAAGAAGCCAAGTGTGTTTATCACATTTATCTCGTGGAAGTTTCAAACCGCGATGAAGTCATGAATCACTTTAAGACTCTCGATATCCAGTGCGGCGTTCACTATCCGATTCCGCTTCACATGCAACCGGCCCTCAAGCATCTTGAGCACAAGAAAGGCGACTTCCCTGTGACGGAAAGAGCTGCGGAGAGAATTCTTTCTCTTCCGATGTACGCCGAGCTCACAAAAGCGGAAGTTGAAAAAGTATGTGCAGAGCTAATCAAGGTCGCTAAGAAGTAATTACTCCTTAACTCCGACTCGCATTTTTCCGCGGATGACCTGCTGGGCATTCTGATTTTTGCAATTGATGCTGAGATCGATGAATTTGAATTCAGAGTTCACGCTGATGATCTCCGCTTCGTAGGTGAGTTGGTCGCCGGCATAGACGGGCAGGACGAAGTGGAATTCTGAACTCATGAGAAGAGCGTTCTTCCCAGGTAAGTGCATCCCTGCGATCGCAGAGAAGATACTGCTGGTAAGTAGGCCATGGGCAACCTGTTCGTGGAAGGGATTCAGGTCACCAGTCATTTCGGCAAAAGCCACGATCATCTCTTTCGTGATGATCTTTGTGATCTTTGCGCTCATGCCGATTTGCATGTCTTTTAGCTGATAGTTATTCATTTTTCTTCTCGTGAATGAGAGTGATCAATTCTCCGACGGTTTTTAACCTTGCCGCCTTGGTTGCCGAAATTCTCACTTTGAAAGTCTCTTCGGCAGCTATAATGATGTCGATATGGGCGAGGGAATCCCAGCCTTTAAAATCTTTCGCCGTCGTTGTCTCGGTGATTTGTACCCTGGGAAGTGATAAAATCACTTTAAGTATTTCTTCGAGTCCGGATTTAATTTCTTCGCGGGTCATAGCTTCTGTCCGATGAAATTTGGTCGTTTGTTTTGTTTGCTGGCCACAAGAAGTCCTGAGACAAATCCAGACCTTTCAAGAAGGTTTTCAACCATGGCATTCTTGCTCGTTGGGATGTATTCGCCTCTGATATGAGACAGAGAGTTTTCGATGGCCGTATCGATGAGAGTGTTGAAAATAAATTCTTCCATTCCGCGCTTGAGAACCCGGCAACTCATCACCAGCTCATGAATAAAAAGTTCTTTGTTCTTCTTCTCACAAACGACAACAGAAATTATTCCTGAATCACCGAACTTATCTTCCAGCGAAAAACACAGACAGACATAATTCTTGTCTCTGGCCATCTTCTCGAGAGCAGATCTGGAAAGCCTCTGGGTCCTGAGATTGAATTGATTACTTCTTTGGATCAACTGGGCGACCCTCTCAATATGAAAGGAGTTGAGTTTCTCGACTTTGCTTTTCATGTTCAGATTCAAAAGGTAGTCGTCGAGGCATGCGGTGGTTTCTTTCATCGCCGATCGCTGATGTTCCTGCTGATACTGCTGAGTGCGAAGCTTATCTGTTTCGGTAAAGTTGAGATTCTCCAGGAAGCCGGCCTGGTCAAGGAGAGTGATGTACTCAGTCGGATCATCTGAGAGCTCCGGCACAAAAACCTCTGGGAGCGAATGCCTGATTTCGTTTCGCTCAAAGGGACTGTCATCGACGAAGACGAAAGAATCCATGCCTAGATTAAGTTGCCGTGAGATCTCGCGGATGTTTGTTGATTTGGGCTCCCAGTTCGCCATGAATACTGCAAAATCTTCTTCTTTGAGAACCATCTCCGGATGGTTTCTGAAGGGGAGAATGGCGTTACTGAAATCATTCTTACTACAAACGGCGAGAAGATAACCCTTTTCCTTCAGTGACCTTAGGTAGTATTGAAAATCGCGAAAGGGTTCGATTCCCGCAATACCGTCTTCACCAATCATCCCTTCCCAGAGTGTGTTATCGAGATCAAGGATGATGACTTTTTTGAGGTGACCCGAAGTGGCGCGGAAAATTTTAAAAATGTGAGAAGCGATGTGTGGATAAAAATTGGTATGGCATGGGTACTTACCCAGAGACCAGAGTTTGTCTGAAAGAAAATGATCGAGCCCGACGCGGTTGGCGAGATACTCTATATCCAGCAGGTGGCAGTGAGAATTTTCCCGGACTGTTGTCTTAATGCTCGTGTTAATGAGCTGAAGCTGGTGAATGAGGGATTCCTCGTGGATAGCAGAAGCATCTCCAAAACATCTCTCGAGTGTCGTAGGCATTGAGGTAACGACGACTGACACGTTCTTTTTTTTTAACGTTTGAATCACGGCGAGAAATTGAGCAGTGAACTCTCTAGCAAAGGTTAATTTCTGTTCAGACTTGTAGAATTCATCCCGTAGTTTAAGGGGCGAATAAAACAGCATCAGAAAAGAGATGTCTTTTTGATAAATCTCGGAGGAATTGTCTAAAACCGACAAATTTACTGTGTCATAAGCACTTTCCAGAACTTCGAGAGAGATACCCTCGTCTGCGAAAAAGCCACGAATGACTTTCGAGAGTGATTCCGTGGAGCAATTTCCGGCAATAGCGATTCTCTCCTTCCTTGCGGACTCAGAGGGTTCATTCTTAAGATAGTGTTGATAACTTTTGTGGTTTAACATAATTAGGATGTCTCACCTAAAAACTATCAGTTCTTTGATAGGGGATCAATCTCCGATTCAGGGCCGTTACCTGGAAGAATCTCTCAGGCGGCTAAGTTCAGCTGACAAGCATGATCTTGAATCACTTGTTGAATTCTACGGAAGTAAAGGTTACTCAGATGATTTCGTTGCTGAGAGCTATCTCCAGGTCGTTGAAGAGATTCTCGCAGAGCAGATATTCTTCCGTCAGAACAAGAAGTACCGTTTTTCAACTTTTTCCGAAGTTAAAGACACTGTCTATTTTTCTGATGAATACATGACCCGCTACATGATTGGTCTGGCCCTCACACAATATCTTTGGGGGAATCACAAAAAAATCCTGGAATTCTTCGCCAGGGAGCTGCCTGCTCATCACTTCGGTAAATATCTTGAGATTGGATTTGGGCATGGAATCTATTTTCTCAAAAGTATTCAGCAGAAAAAATTTAAAAGCTTCCATGGACTTGATCTCAGTCCGAAAAGTGTCGAACTAACTCGTGCGATGATTGAGTTTCATTCGAAAGCTGATTTTCGTCTCGAATGCACGGATTTCTTCTCATGGACGTCTTCAGATTTGTTTGATGCCGTTGTCTTAGGTGAGGTCATAGAGCATGTGGAAAATCCGGTAGAGTTTCTCAAAAAAGCAAAGGGGTTAACGTCGCACTCTGGCTCAATATTTGTCTCCACCTGTCTCAATGCTCCGGCGATTGATCATATTTACCTCTTCACCGAACTGCGAGAGGTCGAAGAACTGTTTATGAGGACCGGCCTCAAAATCAAAAAGCAGTTAATCCTTCCTTATGAAAAGACAACACTTGAAGAGTCTCAGGAGAAATCCCTGCAGATGAATGTTGGATACATTTTAGCTCATGCAGATTAATCAAAAATGGCTCTGGTCGAAATCTTTACTGTTGATCCTGATACTCTCAGTGCCGATGCTTGAGTCTCTGCTAGTGCCCCAGCGGGAAAGATATTTTTTTCATCCGGAATTTCTGCGAAACCTCGATTATGTGGGGATGGAAATTTTTTCAAAAAAACCACCCATCGACTTTTTATTCATTGGTCCTTCGAGCCTCTGGTCATCGGTAGACGCGTCGATCATTGAAAAATACCTCCGTGAGGAGAATAAAAATCCATCGATTCACGTGGAAAATTTTGGACATATCGAAATTGGAATAGAGCTGGACTACTTCATCCTCAAAGACCTGGTTGAGCACAGAGGGGTGAAGACAATTTTTCTGGGAACAACACCCATCAGACAAAAGAACACGCACAGGTATATAAGGTATATCTGGGACCCTATCCGACATGCCGGTGACACCGGAATGCGGAATTACGCGACTCTTTATGCTGAGAAAATCCTCGATAGCTTCCCAAATCTGGTGAGGCACTTCTTTCTCCCACCCAAGTATCATCCGGGTATCATGGGGTACTTGGATAACTTGAATGGCTCACTTGTTCATGAAAAAGGATTCAGCAATGGATCGGAAAACATCATGTATGAACGCATAGATCAGGAACCCTTAAAGCTCGAGCTGAAAGACGTTCTTCATGAACCTTCTGATCCCGTTTTTCACAAGATTGGTGATTACACTGAATATCAGGAGCACTTCTTTCGGAAGATTCTGGAGCTGGCAAAGGATCATGGAATCGATGTCTTTCTCTTCGTCCCACCCATTATGGTCGAAGATGTTGGGATGACTGGGATCCAGCTAATGACCTTTCAAAATGGTGAGCGCATTCCCGGGAAGTACATCGGAGTTCCGATGGCGACTCTTTTCCCTGGGAAGGATATTCAGTACACGAAAAAATTCTATTACGATCAACGCCACACCAACAGAAACGGGTCCGGGTATTTCACCCGGTCGCTCCTCAAACCTCTTCAGGAAATCTATGCACAGAAGAATCGTTGATTCTCTGGGGTACATCCTCTTTTTTATCGTCATGGGATTTGCGATCTCCATCACGCTTCTCTGGACAGAAGAATCCTCCATTGCCCGTCTCATTTACGAGGGACTGTAATGGAAATTTTCATCTCTTTCTCCGTTTTTGTTCTCGCTATGATCCTTCTGAGAAAACTGAGACCTGGGGTTCTGCGTGAGTCTCTCACACTTAGTCTGAACATGGGGCTCATAGGGGTCGTGTTCTTTCGGGAGAGTGTGGCAGGATCACTTATTCTTCTCTGCCTCGTTCTTCTTCACTTCTTGATGATTGATAAGAAGTTTATCAATTTCATTCTGCCTCTTCTGATGATCTGCCTCTTCCGTATTTTCCAGGTCCCAGGCATGATCGGCATTTCTTTTCTTTGTTTCCGACTTCTCTCAGCGACACTGGAGCGGACTACGGGAGATGTGAGAGACATAAGTCTGAGACAGTACTTCTTTTATTGCTTTTACTTTCCTAATTACAAGCTTGGGCCCATCGGGAGTTATCGAGACCATTTGAACTCGTGGGAAGATGAACTCGCAAGAAGCTGGCATGACCTGAATTGGCCACAGTTAGCGCGAGTCGCCTATGGAGTCGTGAAGTATACTTTCCTGGCGAAGATAGTTGTGATTTATTCTCAGTCGTTGAATTTCAATCAGCTGAGAACGGCTGACTCAATGACTGATCTCTTCGTCATGGGATCCTTTCTCTATCTCAGTCTCTATCTCAGTTTTTCTGGATTCAATGACATCGCCATCGGACTTTCTCATTTTCTGGGATTCCGGATGAAGGAGAATTTCAACCAACCTTTTCTCGCCCGAAGTGTGGGGGATTTCTGGTCTCGCTGGCACATCTCGCTCACGGACCTTCTGAAGGAATTAGTCTTCTTTCCTTTCAATCAGTTCTTTATTCGCAAGCTCGGCAAGAATAGTAAGTACATCGTCACACCTGTCTCCTTTATCCTGCTCTTTGCTGCCATCGGACTCTGGCATGCCTTCAGCATGAACTTTTTTATTCTGGGGATGTTTTATGCCTTCGGAGCGATCGTCGCTTTCTTCTGGCCGATGAAAAGAGAATCGAGAGTGCTGACACTACTGGGAGTCATCTTGACCCAGATTTACATCTCGATAAGTTTCTACATTTTTCACGTCGATTTCCACACGCTGAAAATGGTCCTCGCGAGAATTACTGGCCTGCACCTGTGAGGACAGTCTTGATCGTTTTGATGATGACAAGGATGTCGAGCCAGATGTTCCGATTCTTCACGTAGAACAGATCGTACTGAAGTTTTTCCATCGAATCTTCCTGCGAAAACCCATAACGGAAAGTTACCTGGGCCCATCCGGTGACACCTGGTTTTACGAGGTGGCGTAGACTGTAATACGGAATATTGGGAGCAAGCTTATCTGAAATAATCTCCGGTCTCTCCGGACGGGGACCGACCAGACTCATTTCTCCGCGGATGATGTTAATCAGCTGAGGAAGTTCATCGAGTCTTGTTTTACGAAGAATTTTTCCAAGCGGAGTAATGCGAGCGTCCCCAGGTTTGGCCCACTGAGCTCCGCCCTTTTCGGCATCAATCACCATCGAGCGAAGCTTATAGAGAGTGAAGGATTTGTTATTGAGGCCCGTTCTTTTTTGTTGAAAGAAAATCGGGCGTCCATGAACAATGAGTAGAATCGGGAAGAGAATCGCCGCCACCGGAATGAGTCCGATCAGCATAAGAATCGCAATCGTCCGGTCAATGATGTTCTTTAGCATATCGTAGCTGCGCGATTCCTGATGACCGCAGTATTCGATAAACCAGGATTCATCAATGGCACGGATAGGAATTTTACCTGAGATGCTTTCCGCAAATTTCGCCAGATCGATAATTTCCACACCCGAACCGAGCATGGCAAAAACTTCTTTATAGAGGTCGGGATTCTTGGTCACATTTCTTTCAATGGCCACGAGTTCGATGTCCGCCATGTTCGGGACAGTGATGAGATCGGAAGTGTAGGAAGCGATGATCTTATAACCAAGATAAGGCTTGCGCTTAATCTCATCTTCTACGAGAGCGATCGTATCCTGAGAGCCGATCACGATGGTATTTCTTAGCCTGCTGGCAGCTCCAAAGTACTTGAAGAAGAATCTTCTCCAGAAAAACAAAAGAGGAGTTGAAGCGATGGCAATCAGAACGAGGTTCGTCTTCGGAGAGACACCGATTTTTCCCGGCAGCAAGTAGATCACAAGGAAAGAGACGATCACCGAAAGCAGAGTTCCGCGAATGATCGAAATAGGAAGAGCCGCCGGATTGTAGGTCTTAAGTGTGTAAAGACCTTCGATGAAATACATCATGATCCAGAACGGAAAGAGCACCGAAAAAAGATTGAGATGCCGCTCGAGATAAGGAAGCGATGGATTTCCGTTCTTGCGGATGAGAATCACGATTCCCATGGTGAGGAAAAGGATAAGGAAATCCACGATGAGAAGAAGGATGGTCTTGGCACGATTCGACATAGCAAAAACTTATCTTCTTTTCCGTATTTCATCCACAAGGATTTAGTAATTCTTGTAGGTTAGGCATCCCTTCAAGGCAATTTCAGGTACTTGGATAAGGGCATAGATATTACCACTTAAAAGTGGTAAAATGGAGCTGATTCATGCCGATGAGTGGAAAGGAGATGCTTAAGCTCTTCGAAAAAAATGGTTGGGTTAAAAAACGTCAGAAGGGTTCTCATGTCACAGTTCATAAAGAAGGTGAGATTCCGGAAACGATTCCGATGCATAAAGAACTTAAAAGTGGTCTCGAAAGAAAACTGCTTAAAAGACTAGGGTTAAAAAAATGAATTATCATTTCAAAGTGCACAAAGAAGAAAATGGATTCTGGGCCGAATGTTTAGAGATCCCATCATGCTCAACTCAAGGTGATTCGCTAGCGGAATTAGTGTCGAATGCTCATGAAGCTTTAAATCTTCATCTCGATGAGCCCGATAATTCGAAGATCATTTTCCCCTTGCCGAGCAAAAGCATTAAGAAAGGGAAAAATCTCATTTCTGTAAGGGTTGAGCCAGGAATCGCATTCGCTTTTCTTATGCGAAGAACTCGATTGAAAAAAGGCTTCACTCAAAACCAGATGAAAGTCATACTTAAATTTCAGACTTTGTTTTCTTATCAGAAACTCGAAAAGGCAAAGTACGCAAATCCGACTCTCAAAAGTCTTAATCACATTAAAGAGTGCTTGCCGGATTTTCCCCTGCAGTATCTTTTTCCTTAAGTGCTGCCACACTGATTGCGTATAAAAAGAAGATCATTGAGGCATTGTTGGCATCAAATGTGACTTCAAACTGGCTGGAAACTACGAATGCCACGCCAAACGGGATCACCAGGGCCCGGCTTAGACCGCCCGCCCGGTAGATTTCGAAGGCCCAGGAAAAGAGCCATCCCAAAAAAATAAAGAGCCCAATGAGTCCAGTTCCTGAAGCGACTTCGAGAAAGAGATTGTGCGAGTGAGCGTCGTTGTACTCTTTCCGATCCAGATCGTAGGTGTTCTTGATCCTGGCCAGCTGAGAGTGAAAGTTAGAGAGCCCCCAGCCAAGAAAAGGGCGCTCTTGAACAGCAATCACAGCGGCTTTCCACTGACTTCTGCGAAGCTGATCAGAGTTATTGTTCTTGTTGATCAAGAATCGCGAACTGGTTGCGGAAGTACCGAAAAGATAGAATCCTCCAAGAGTCATAACCACGAGAAGAGCGGCGCCACTCATCGCAATCCCCCAAGTCCTCCGATAGAGAAACAAAACGAAGGGAAGACCAAAAACAAATCCGAGGAGAGCTCCACGGGTTTGAGTCACGTACATTCCTATGACTCCGATCACAAAAGCCGCAATGCCGATTCTGTGATCAAACCAGTTTTTTATTTTTTCCCTGTGGAGAATAGCTGAGAGCAGGGTGAGAAGAAGCATGGCCGAGCCATAACCGTATCTCATGGTATCCGTGAAACCTTTTGGTCTGGGATCTCCGCTCGCGTACTGCCATCCTGCGTACAATCCGGCCGCAATGATGCTCACGAGAAAGACCGTTGTCAGATTTTTTTTCGCCTTGTCCGAAGCTTCATTTAGCCAGACACGGAAAACAAAAATCCCGCCCAACCCATAGAGATAGTACTTCAGACGTCCGAAGTTTTTCGATGGCTTGGGAATAATATCGTAGTTAAGGACCAGACTCAGTAAGGCGATAAAGAAAAATGCCAGTAACCACCAGGCACTTTTTGGAAGAACCAAGTCCTTATTCTTGATGGCCAAAAATGAATAGTAAAACAAAGGGACGACAAACAGGACCTGATAGCCCGAGAGAACCGTTACTGAGGTTAAAATTCCGGCGGCCAGAAAAAAAAGTGAGGCGTGAGTAAGACGAATCATGGATTAAAAATAACAGAATTTCGTGGCTTGCACACGCATCTTTTCCTCTGCTCTGGGCCAGAGACCTCTGGAATCAGTTAATTAGAGCTAAGTTATGCGGTACTGGTTTTGCTTAAAGCTATGCTAAACTACCTCTATCTCCGGAGGTACTCATGGGGGCTCTCGTGTTCGATAATCAGGTTTTTGACAGTTGGTTGACTGCTAAATCGCAGGAGATTCTTTCGAAAGTGGATCGGGAGAGAATTACTACCGAGGAGATGCTGGTTCTGATTTTGAAAGCCCAAACGAATCACTTCCATCATATGGATCTTGAATTCAGAGAAGAATTTAAAAAGATTGATACGAAATTCGACAAGGTCTATGACTTCTTAAAATGGCAAGGAGGAATCCTCCTCGCCCTTTTCGCAGGTCTTTATTTGAAACTCTTTCTGAGCTAATTACTTACAGGCCGGGTGAATCTCTTCGCCCTTATCCGCAAACTTTCTCGTGGCGAAATTGTAGATAAAGTTAGAGTCCCAGTTCATGCAAACGATCGCGTTTTCAATCTGCGTTGACGGCGATTCGACTTCCGCAGGAACATCTTCAATCTTATGAAGGCAGATCTTAAACTTCAAGCTTGAGTTCCGCGCTGTGACCCTCATCGTCTCCTCGTTGATATCCCAGCCCGACATGGTCGGAGCATCATCGACGAAGATCTTATTCTCTTTCAGATTCGAGATTTTGCCGGCCCACGATCCCCAGTTATCAGTGAGGATAGGATTGGCATAGGCGTACCCCGAGTTTCTAGGAATCTCGAAACCACGGATATCATCCCAACCCGCCAAAGGATTCGACCAGTAGATCGGATCACGATCATTCGCTGAATCGAGTTGCATCCCGACATGCTTAAAGGGAACGGATCTTCTTCTCCAGTACTCACGGATGCCCATTCTGATAGCACCATCTTTGTTTGTTTCGAAGACGCATCCTTCGATGTACTGAACGAAAGCGTATTTCTTTAGGTCATTTCTCGACGATGTTTCAATTTCCCCAACCATGCGTGTGCCTGCCATGCGGTTAGCGTTGGTTTTTTCGAGGAAGATTTTGATACCTTTCAGTTCACAAGCTCCTCTGGCGCATTCCGGGTTTACCCAGGACTTTACGGTGGGAACTGCGTGAGCGATCGTCGAGGTCAAAGCGAGAGCGATGATGATTGATTTTTTCATACTATTTCGCCTCTTCTTTACATGTGCCTGAAGTCTGTTCAACTTTTCTGCTGTAGATTTTCTCTAAGCACTCGATGTGACACTTCGGATACGTCTTGCCCTTGATGCAAACGAGCTCGTCTTCCTGAAGACCATCAAGCCAGATGTCGTTACAACCCTGAAGTTTTCCGTTGATCTTCGAAATCGCTAGGCAGTTAACTTCTGCTGTGTCGATCGCCTGAATGACGTGGAGCCAGCGGGGCCCTTTGAAGTCTTCAGCTTTCAACGTTCCTTCTCTTGATTTTTTTCTGATCTCAATCATTTCTGGGTCTGTATCAGACGGAAAGCCATCGCTACAGTCGGCGACGTACTCGGCCTGGGCCATGATGTGATACCCGAAGCGGTACTGAAGATAATTGAAGCTCAGTTTTATCTGCTCGGGTGGGCGACCGGTAATTTCGGCGATGTATCCTTCAGTTTCTTTAAAGGTTCTACCGAACCACTCGTACCGCGTAACGCCTTCCTCATAACGGCCTTTATCTGCCGCAAAACCTCCGACTCTCACGCAAGGAAGTCCTTCGGGCCAGGTCACTGTTTGAGCGAACGAGGTAGCGCTTAAAAGAGTAAGGGTGAGGCATAGGATGAATTTCATTTGATCCCCTTGAGATAGGGGGCTTGAATACCACGGCCCGGGATTTGACCCGCCGCCGGTGAAAATATTACAGGCTAAATTATGGTCTCGCGGGTGGGTTTCGAGCTCTCCACGGAAGCCCATGGGGAGTTTCGAATGCGGGGAAAGTCCCTGAACCATGGACATTAAGCATGAAAAAGATAAAAATAAGCCCAATTTTTCATTCTTGAGAGGACCTTTTATGAAGCTCAGCATTATTGGCACAGGATACGTAGGACTTGTAACCGGAACTTGTTTTGCGGAAATGGGATACGACGTTACTTGTATTGATCTTGATGCAGCTAAAGTTGAGCGTATGAAAAAAGGCGAGTGTCCAATTTTCGAACCTGGACTTGAGCCGCTCATGAAATCCAATTTCGAAGAAAAGCGCTTAAACTTCTCAACGAGCTATGATTCCTGCAAAACTGCCGACGCCATCTTCCTCGCGGTAGGAACTCCGTCTTCTGATGATGGTCAGGCCGACCTCAAATATGTTTTCGGCGCGTGCGACTCGATCGCTCCGTTCATGAAAGAGGGTGCTATCGTTGTTGTGAAATCTACCGTTCCAGTGGGAACAGGAAATAAAGTTCGCGAACACCTCAAAGCAAAAACGAAGAAAGCTTTCTACGTTGTAAACAACCCGGAGTTCTTGAAAGAGGGCTCAGCTGTTGAAGATTTCATGAAGCCAGAAAGAATTATCATCGGCTGTCTTGAAGATGCCGCAGGTAACGTTATTGAAGAGCTCTACGAGCCGTTTAACCGTCAGGTGAAGCGCACGATCCGCATGAGTAATATCTCTGCGGAAATGACGAAATATGCCGCGAACTGTTTCCTCGCGACGAAGATCTCGTTCATGAACGAAGTGGCTCGTCTTTGCGACACTGTGGGCGCGGACGTTGAAGAAGTTCGTCACGGAATCTCGACTGATTCGCGTATCGGAACTCAGTTCCTTTACCCGGGTCCTGGTTACGGCGGATCTTGTTTCCCGAAAGATGTTAAAGCACTCGTTTTCACTTCTAGAGAACATGGCCTTCGCTTCAAGATTGTTGAAGCCGTTGAGGAAGTGAATAAAGAGCAGAAGAAATATCTCTTCACGAAAGTGATGAAGCACTTTAAGAACGATCTCAAAGGCAAAACGTTTGTCCTTTGGGGAGTTGCCTTCAAAGCGAACACTGATGATATCCGCGAAACTCCGGCCATCGACACAGTCATGGCCCTCCATGAGGCCGGTGCCAAAGTTCGCTTCCATGATCCAGCGGCTGCCGATCACTTTGAGCAGTATATGACCAAGCTAGGGATTCCTACCGATCAGTTCGAGAACAAGTACGACGCTCTCAATGGGGCCGATGGATTGTTAGTCATGACTGAGTGGAAACAGTATCGCGCGCCTGATTTCGATGAAATCAAGTCACGTCTCAAGTCGCCTGTGATCTTTGACGGACGGAATCTTTATAATACGAAGAAGGTTCTGGAGCAGGGGTTTGATTACTATGCGATTGGGAAGGCGATAAAGTAATTTTCGAAATGTGATCTTATATTCACTTTTCTAGTAGTGTCTTGAGCATATTAAAGGCACAAACGGGAACTACCTGCTAATAAATAATTCTGCTATGCTTTAAATTGTTACCTAATCACATTCAACAAAATCATCAATAGTAATATCGCTTAACCCTAAAGAGTTCGGTTTAATTGAACAGAATTTATTTTTTTTAACTTGTATAGAGCCGGACATAAATCCTAAAAGTATAACATTCGTTTCTGCTGGTTTAAAACCGAGCCAATTGTCTTTAGACTTTTGATTGAAGTATTGTTCATTTATTCCTTCTGTTCCTGGCATCCCAGGGGTTAAGGGAGAAATAAAGCCATCCCAATCTTTTCCGCCTTTTACTATCTGTTCTGTAAAAATCGAAATATTTGAACAATCAAAGTTCAAGTTTTCCGTCTGGGATGAAAGCTTGTTTTTTAACAATGAACAATTATCTAAATAGTCAGGAAGGATAATTGAAAAAATTGAAGATTTATTTTGAATTTCAAGAGTCGGATTTATATTTGTTTTGGTAGTAATTATTTTTTGCTCGAGCATAACTTTTTGGATGGATTTAATTTCTTGAATGTTTATGGCATGTCTTAACACTAGATAAAAATATATTGGATTAAAGTAATCCAAGGTTTTGAATTCTTTGTTATTGGGTTTGTTCCCATATAAGACTATGTCTGAAGAAAATTCATCTTGGGTAATATGGAGTTCAATTTCAGCAGAGTGTAATTTTCCTGATGTGATAGTTGCGCCTTCATACTTCAAAGGCTCAAAGCAATTCGGAGATATTCCAAAAACCTTGTCGGAGTCATTATTTTTAGACCATCCGAATCGGAGATAAATACTATCAAAATGATCTTGGATGTTATTAACATTATCAAACTCGAAACATTCGCCACCACATGAACGGTAATTTGGGAAAATCCAGTTTTTTGCCGCTGTTATTTGTAAAAGTTCCTTGTTGAAATCGTCGAGCACATAGGGATGTCCGTTGCAATGTCTTAAATCGTCTTTGATTTTGAAATGAACCTGTACCCTCTTGCAATCTTCAGAGAATGGTGCGACCCCCTCTCCTGCACACGCAACTTCTTTCTTCTCGAAGATGCTATTTGATCTAAACATTCCAACTCTTGAATTGAAGCGTGGATATATGTGATTCATTACAAAGAAGCTTGACCAGTCATCAGCTTCATAGGGGATCAAAGAGTAAATTGGATATGCGGCATGCAGAACAAGTTTGTTTTTTTGCTGATATTCAAGTTGCAACTTATAGGCAAAAAGAAGGATAAGTGGTGTTGTTAAAATCCAATGGAAAAATCTAGTTTTTGGCATAACTTCTAAATAACTACTGTCATTTTGCAAAATAACACTTTCTTCTGACTGAGCTCTTAAAAGCAATCCCAAATAAATACTAATGAGTAACAATAAATTGATCATTAATGGACTGATCAATAAATAGATAAAAGCTAAATGGAGATATGTTGAATAAATAGGATGCCGTACAATCGAGTAAAGTCCCACTGAAGTTAGTTTTTTGAATCCGGGCAATACAGTAAAATGGCTTCTGATTTGAAAGACTGCTCCGAAAAGAATCAATAGATAGAATACATTTAATGAAAAAGCGGTGATCTCAAATAAGTTATCATTTACAGTAGGTGAAAATTTCAAAATAAAGAATGGGATATAAGATAGCCCTATTCCTAGGGCTATCTTAGAATCGAAGTACTTTGGAACGTTACGAGATGAGAAAAAAAGAACTATCGCAAAAGTAAGTGGTCTTAAAATATCATTCAATACTGAGATTACTGAAAAATACTCCATGTTTAAGAAATTTAAACTGGCATTACTTGCTTGCGCGAAAAAAAGAAAGGGTAATAGGTAAGATTCTAAAAAGAAAACGATCTTTTTAAAATTCAGGCTATTAGTTTGGTCCACCATAATCAGGACCCTTAGCTGTTAATACCTGATTCACATTGAATCCGCTTTTAGAGGCAGTAAATGTAATTGCACAAACGATAAGCATGCAAGCAACAAGTGCGATTTTCATAGTTTCTCCTTTTGCTATCTCTCTATCTAAGAACGAGAAGGAGTTAAACATCTCTTTAAAGTTTGAGTAAATTTTTCAGAGCTTTCAAGCATAGGGAAGTGCCCAGCATCTAGTATTATATGATTGTTATCTAAATCTGAAGGAGGGGTAATCCTGTCATATTCGCCAAAGATTACCTTGATACGTTCGTCTTTTGTTAGTGCAATTAGTTTTTCTAGCTCTATCTCAGAGAGTGAGATGTTTTCGTTTCCCTTCCAGAAAACTTCCTCGGTGACTATCTTTTGAATATCTTTTGAAAGCGGATTATTAACGTAAATAGGGAAAATTGCTTTCCAGTATTTACGAAAAGACTCATTGTCTTCAGCTGTAATAGTAGTCAGCTCATTCATTTGGGCCCTGGTTCTCTTGTCTTGGGTCGTTGATAAGGGAAGTGAAACTAAGACAAGTTTTTTCACCATCTGTTTTATTCTTGGATCTTCAAAAGCACTAAGGGCGACCCATGCTCCAAATGAGTGAGCAATAAGATTGATCTTTCTTGAACTTTTTTGGTGAATGAGATATTTTATCAGGTCTTGTACAACTTCTTTAAAGTTGATATTTAAAGAGTGATCATATTTATCTTCATGATTTAATAATTTGAACCTTGTGCCGCAGATTTCTGTATTTTTAAGATACACATCCCAATATTCGCCCGAGATACACGGACCACCAGGTATGAAGATGTTTTCTATTAATTCATCGTCTATATTCATACAGCTTTAATCTTCCTGAATTACCGACTAATATTTCATAATGTTATCACTAAAAGAATTTTTAGATAGAGGTTTTCAGCGCGCCTTTCTGTTGATGAACGGCCTGTGTTTTATATTACTTTCAGTCTTAATTTTTTTCGTAAGTTTTCTCAATTCCAGAGAGCAGCTTTTACAAAACCTTTCTTTAAGTGCCAAAGCCACTACTGACTATTTGTATTCGAGAGAGATATCAAAAATTGCGGATCATTTTAACGCCATGGGTAGTTCTGGAGTTTATAGTTCTGTTGCTATCTTGAACAAAAAAACCGATGAATTGATTTTTGAAACGCAGTTCCCATCACTGAAAATTGTTCCTGAGTTTTGTTCTGACAATACATCCTCGGATATAGTTATTTTGAAAGGCTGCAAATCAATTATTTCTGGATTCACTCTCACGATTATTTGCCTGACGACTCTCGCGTATTTATTTTGCCTGATCTTTATTTACCGAATTGTACGAACAAAAACACTTGTTGCCTTCGAGACGATATCTGAATCCCTTGTAGACCCAAGTGAAGAAGAAATTTCTAGGATTAATATTTCTGAAATTCAGGAAATTAAGACAAAGCTGAGGAAGCGTTCAGATCAAATAGCAGAACTCACTAAAAGTGCTGCTCTGACAAATTTATCTAAACAAGTAGCTCATGATATGAGGTCGCCGCTTGCGGCAATATTGAATATCTCAAATTTGAATGTTCAAGGGATCGGACTTGGTGAAAATGATGTAATCCTGCAGTCGGTTGCTAGGCTGAATAAAATTGCCCAAAACCTCTTAGACCGAACCAAAAACCCCAAAACGTTAACCTTGACGAATAATCAAAAGTTTCAGCTTTCAAAAGTTTCAGCTTTCAAAAGTTTTGATCCAATCACAGGCAGAGAAATCGTTTGAGTTTCCTTCAAAGAAAATTTCTATTTCAATTAATTGTTCAGATGAAATTTATCTTTGGTTCAATATCAATACTCTAGAAAGGATTATTTCGAATTTCTGGAATAATAGTATCGAAGCTTCTTCAAAGCAGAATGTGAGCCTCTGGGTGGAAGTTGCGCAAATTAACCAAGAGACTCGAATTAGATTTATTGATGATTCTGGCGGTTTCCCTCAACGTTTCTTTGAGCAGCTAAAATCGGGTAAGGTTGAGACATCAAAAACGTACGGATATGGAATTGGTATTCAGCATGCCCTTAATGAAATAGAAGCGTCCGAAGGTGCTGTTCAGTTCTCAAATAATGATAGGGGTGCAGTTGTTGATTTATTGTTTGGCCCTAAAAGTTTTGCTTCTAAAAGTGATCCCATTATCTTAATTGATGACGATAAATACATCCGTCATTCATGGATGCTTGCTGCTGAAAAGTCTGGTCAGAAAATCTATTCATTTTCTTGCTATCAAGCATTTCTTCAAGCGAATTTAGATTTTGATCATAATATGATAGAGTTTTTTATAGACTCGGATTTAGGTGATTCCATGAGTGGTCAAGACATCATTAGAGAATTAACGCTGGCAGGTTATAAGCGAATTAATCTCCAGACTGGCAGTGAGCCCGATGAGTTTTCTAGCCTTGTGAACCTAAATTCAATCCTCTCAAAGACTTACCCATACGCCTGAATAACGCACGGCTTCGACGGCGAAGAAGCTTTCCATCATAAATTAAAGTAATGTAGCCTTTTCAGATGAAAATCCTACTCGCATTCATCCTTCTTACTTCTCAGTTCGCTATAGCCCAAACCCGCCAGGAGCGCGCCACGCACGCAGCTGACGAGTTCCTGAACCTCAACTTC
This sequence comes from Vaucheria bursata, assembly GCA_032358265.1. Taxonomy (NCBI): domain Eukaryota; class Xanthophyceae; order Vaucheriales; family Vaucheriaceae; genus Vaucheria; species Vaucheria bursata. The sequence goes on from JAULBW010024290.1 coordinate 187,881, forward strand.
TACTACAAGGGTAGGGGGATGTCGGTTTCTCCGGATCTTATCGGGCTCTACGAAACTCTTAATAAAATGGGTCTCTCGACTGGCGAACTCGGACCGCTTTATCAGCGCTGGGGAATGATTGTTCAGAAGAGCGGCAATATTCGCGGACTTTTCAATGTGCCATACGAAGGCATGCAGATTGGAGTTCTTGGATGCGTGGCCTGTCACGGCGGTAAGGCCGCTGGTCAGTACATCGTGGGTCTCGGGAATAAAAATATCGACGTAGGCCAGATCGGCGCCGATGCAAACAAGATTATGAAAATCTGGCGAGTCGTTCCTCGCGAGAATCCGATGTTCAAAGTTCTCACTGATCGCGCGATTGAATTCACAAAAAATCTCTCCGATCCACTGGTCACTAACCACACTCAAGGCCTCGTTCCGACAAGCCTTATTCGTTCATGGTTCTGGACCATCAAAGGTGATCCGATTCCTGCGGACATCCACAAAGGGCACGTGAAAGTTCCGCACATGTGGGGCTACGGTGAAAAGAGAAAGACTGGATCTTTCTGGGACGGCGAAGGCAATGGCGAGCTTGGCGGATGGGGAATAGCTGTTGAGCTATACGCCGGACAGACCGTCGAGAACGTTCGCGAGTACTACCCGAAAGTTCATCATGCTGAAGAAACCCTCGGTGATCTCCTTCCTCCGACATATCCATTTAAGATTGATTCCGCCAAAGCTCAGCGCGGTTCACAGATTTACGTGAAAAGCTGTCAAGGCTGTCACGGAACCCACATTCGTGATCTCGAAGGCCTTCCGATTTATGATTCTCCCAAACACATTCCTCTGAGAGTTGTGAAAACTGATTCTGATCGCGTAGATGCTCTCACGGATGAACTCTACCAGAGAATTGAAACGAATCCGCTGAATGAATACATTCAGTCATGGAGACGTCCTGAGCACGGCTATGTGGCACCTAAAATGTGGGGTGTCTGGTCTCGCTTCCCATATCTGCATAACATGTCAGTGCCGACTGTCTATGATCTCCTGAGCGATCCTTCGACTCGTCCGAAGCAGTTCTCGCTGAAGAACTCGGGAGAGCGTGAGCGCTTCGATGAAGAGAAGATGGGTCTGACTTTGATCAAGAAAGACATCTTCAAGAGACGTCTCTACGATACAACCCGCAAGGGGAATTCGAATGAGGGTCACTACTTTGAATCGTTTAAGACTCTCACTCATGAGAATAAGATCGAACTCATCGAATACCTGAAAACACTTTAATGAAATTCATCCTCTTGTCTTTTGTGATTTCGTTGGGAGCAATTGCTGCTCCCGATCTCACAACCATCGCTGAAAAATCCCACTGGAAACAGACCGGCCGTGCTGATGAAACAGAGCGCCTTTGTAAGGATTTTCAGAAAGCTTATCCGAAGCAAGTGAAGTGCAATCCACTTGGGAAAACTCCGGAAGGCAGAACTCTTTACTCGATGATCGTGGGAAATTTGAAAGACCCGGTCGTTTGGGTTCAGGCGGGAATCCACGCCGGAGAGATTGATGGAAAGGATGCCACTTTCTGGCTCCTGAAAGATATTCTCACGAAGAAAATTCAGCCTGATCCACTTAAAGGTTTATGCTTGGTATTTATTCCGATCATGAATCTCGATGGCCACGAGCGCTTTGGAAAATACAATCGTCCAAATCAAATTGGGCCTGAAGAGATGGGCTGGCGGGTGACATCTCAGAACTATAATCTGAATCGCGATTACATGAAGGTCGACGCTCCAGAGATGAGGATGATCACGACCTTCTGGAGAAAAGTGAATCCAGTCATGAGTCTGGATCTTCACGTGACTGATGGAGCTCAGTTTCAGCCGGAAGTAGGATTAGTCGTTTTGCCAAACACAAGTTTTGGAGTTTCGAACTTTCATAAAGCGGGCTCAATGTTTGAGACAGCGATTGTTTCTGCGATGAAGACTCGCGGTCATTCAGCTCTTCCATTCTACCCCAGCTTTGAAGTCGATGATGATCCGAAATCTGGATTCGCGCGCTACGTATCGACTCCACGTTTTTCTCAGAGCTATTGGTTCAATCAATACCGCTTGGGAATGCTGGTGGAAACACATTCATGGAAGGACTATGCGACTCGGGTGAAAACTCATTACGATACAGTTCTCTCGACTCTGGAGATTGTGCAGAAAGAAGGTCATAACTGGCAAATGTTCGGGAAGGTGAGTCTCGCGGATCAGAAAGTCGCCCTCGAGTGGAAACACAATGAAAAGTTCAATGAGATTACGTTTCCTGGTTACGAATACAAGAAAATTAAATCTTCCGTCTCGGGTGCCGAAGTGATCGAATACAATCCCGAGAAAAAGCAGGACTGGAAGGTTCCCTTCTACGAAGAGCTTGTTCCGAGTCTGGAAGTGACCGGTCCTTCAGTCGGTTATTACATTCTTCCACAAGACGCTTCGATGATTCTTACGATTCTTGAAGTTCATGGAATCAAGTACGAGAAAATCAAAAAGCCTGTTGCGACTGAAGTGCAGGTTTTTTACGCAACAAAGACAGAGCCTTCGGTAAAATCATTCGAAGGACATCAGACTTTGAAAGTCACAGGTGAATGGAGGAAAGAAAAAGTGGATCTGCAGGATGGGACTTATTTGATCCCCATCGGTCAGCGGTCGGCAAGACTTGTCCTTCATCTCTTCGAACCTCAGGCGCAAGATTCGTTTTTATCTTGGGGATTCTTTAACCGGTACTTTGAGCAGAAAGAGTACATGGAAAGCTACGTGGCCCATCAGGTTGGGCTTCAAATGCTGAAGGATCCAAAGATCAAAGAAGAGTTTGAGAAGAAGCTAGAGGATAAGGAATTCGCGAAGAATCCCGAGGAAAGACTTCAGTTCTTTTATAAAAAGCATCCTTCATGGGATCAGAAGCTCAATCGCTACCCGGTTTATAAGCTCTAGGCAGCGAGTGCTTGAATGATGGCTGCTAGGGTTGATAATTCCGGATTGAACTCCTTCTTAGGGTCTCCTAGATCATAGAGCGTTCTGCGTCCGATCTTCGCTTTCTTAGCGAGCTTCGATTTGTTCACTGTCATGATGTGAGTCCAGAGAACGCCACGAAACGCATCCAGATCATTCATCTTCAGACATTCCATCAAAGCTCCTAATACGAGGTCAAGATCAAGGAAATCAGGATTACTGAAGGGGATGTGTACCCTTAAGTATGGCTTCTTTGATTTTTTTCGCTTTTCTGATGTCTTTGTCTTGACCATTTTTATTTCCTCCCAACAGAATGATTATAATTCTATTCGACTTAATGAAAGCATAGACTCGAATTCCATTTCTCCATCGAAGTTCGATCAATCCATCAAAACGTTTGTGATCTCCAAAATGTCCCAGAGAGAGTCTTTCAATTCTATCTTCGATGATTAAATTCTCAGCGATATCAGAGATCCAGTCATCGAAGTCTCTCGTTCTAATAATATTGTACGGTATGTTGCGCATATTTTCCAGCCTGATAAACATCACTAGCTCAGGTGGGGAACTTAGGGAGCAAGGATCAGAGCCTTCAAATCGTTTAATTCGTTAGTGCTTCCCTGATAGGGTGGTAGTTAAATGCATGAAAATACGACCTCAGAAAGGATGTAAGTTTTTGTTCTTTTTCCTCTTTTGAAATACGACCTGCCTCTCTGTAGAAAGCACTTCAGTTTCTAAATGGAGGAAGCGTGCTCTCATCACTTTTCGTCGCAACCCTGGCCCTGATCTCTGTTGCCCAGGCATCGACCCCGGTCATTTACGGCGAAGACAATCGTGTTGAAGTCGTAGAGTCCAAATCTGCGTTGTTCAAAACTCTCGCAGCGAGCACTGCTGCTCAGATCTCAAAGCAATACACCAATGCCATGGGCGGAAAAGTTCTCTTCGATTCTCAGAACTTGAATGACTTTATCAACATGAAATATGGCCCTTCACTTTGCGAAGGGGAGAGATTCAAGGAACAAGTGGCAGTCGGCAATTGTTCTGGCTTTCTCGTGGCTCCCGACATCCTCGTGACCGCTGGTCACTGCTATACTGATAACGAGTGCGATACTTACGACTGGGTTTTCAATTACAAAGCTGCGCGCACAGGCGACAAGACTGTTTCCGTGAAAGAGAGCGATGTCTATAACTGTAAAGAAGTGATCGCCTCAGATTCCCACGGGAAAGATTTCGCTGTGATCAGACTCGATCGTCCCGTGAAAGGTGTGACTCCGCTTAAAGTAGCGAAGAAAACTCCTGGACTGGGAACATCTCTGGTTCTCATCGGTCACCCATCAGGACTTCCGACCAAGATCTCTGACGGAGCGACAGTGCAGAAAATGATCCCTACTGGTTTCAAGGCAAACGTTGATTCATTCGGCGGAAACTCTGGCTCAGCGGTTTTCAATGATAAGACCGGAGAAGTCGTCGGGATTCTCGTCAACGGAGAAGAGGATTACAGTATGGATTCAGCGAACGGTTGCATGCGCGTCGCTAAGCTTGCCAATGACAAAGGTGCTGAAGGCGTTTCCGGAGTAGAGCAGTTCCTCCCATTTCTTAAGTAAATCTCAAACTGCGTGAACCTATGCGTTCACGCCATCCTTCATACAGACCTCACCAAGGAGTTTGTATGAAGCAACTGTCCTGGAAAAAACTTTCCCTCATATTTAGTCTCGCCGCCCTTGTTTCTTGCGGAGGGGATTATGACGATGATGATCCTGAAAACGCACAGCTGCCTCAGGAAGAAAGAGTTTCAGGTTTCTCCACTCGACTAAATAATAGTCTCCTCATTGCTGGTGAACGTTGCGAAGGATCAGAGACTACGGTTGATGTGAACGGCGGAACTGTGACTTGTGCTCGCGACCAGTGGCTCATTACACTCGATAACGTCAACCGCTGCATCCCCGATGGTGCTTGTACGAATTTTGGAGTGGTTCCCTTTGTGGCCGAACTCGATCGCACGGATCGAGTGAGAATTCCCGAGTACACCTTCTTTGAGATTGATCCGCTTTCAGCGGTATCAAGTACGCAGGAAAGCACATCCGGTGACTACCTCATCCGCTTTGATATCAATGATGAGCAGGCAACCGTCATCTCAAAATAGTGATAAAAATTTAGACACTCATTGAATTCATTTCACTCTCATCCCTCCCTCTCGAGGGGAGGGGTATAGTGGAGCGATGAATATACTTATCCTATTGTTTTCTATTGCCTCGGCATTTGCCTGCCAAACCGGCCAGATCTCTATTGTGAGAAATACGGGTATGGGTGCTAATTCGAATGGCAGTCATTCGGGTTCGGCGACTCAGAAAGTGAACATTCCCGTTCGTTTCGAAGGGAACTGGGGTTGCTGGGAGCAGGCAGGGGGACTTACTTTCGATGTGACCCCGAAGTCTCGCAAGATGACAGTGGTTATACCCAAGTCTTCGTTTAAAAATCTTCCCGGCCGCACGATGAGCTACGCGAGCTTAAAGAAGAGTGACTCCGGTGTCGTGGAAATGGATATTGCGACTTTTGTCTGCGTTGGGAATAACGTTATCGCCGCAGAGTCATTTTCCGGAAATATGATGAATGCAATGATGCTCCAGAGTATGGACATGAGTGTGAGTACGGTTTTTGCGACAGGTGCGGCCGCTGCGAATCTTGCGGAGGCAAGGGCCGAGCAGGCACGCCGGTACGGAAGAAAAACGGAACTCCCGGGAAATCTGCAGAAGTACTTCGATGAAAACTTCCAAGGTAACTTTGCTCAGTTAGAAAGATACGAAATGTTTGTGCCGTCTGTTTATCTTTCAACTAGCATGAGAACTCCTTTATCATCACTCACGAGTTCATATCACACCCGGGTTCTGACGAAGAGTGCTTGCTCACCAGAGTTTGAGGCTGTCATGAGTCCGTTACTGTTCGCAAATCTTCAGATGCCTCAAGGTATCAAGGCGAAGATCAAGAAAGGTAATCTCCTGATCAACTGGTAAGAAGGAATTCGCGCTCAATCAAGCGGCCCATTCAAAACGGTAGAAGACATCCTCTTTGTTCTTCAGAAGAAGATACCATTCTTCACGGCTTCTCTTCGTTGGCGCTAGCCATTCGTCGATGTACTTCTCTCTCAGAAAAATTGGGCAGCGATCGTGCCCGCGCTCAGCGACTTCGGGAGGTGGATCATCTGTGATGAGAGCAAATGAAAAGAACCCAAGAGTTTTCTGTGGGTTTTCCCAATAGTCCCAGAGGCAAGGCGCCCACATGATCTCACGATTGTCCGGCAGGAAACTCACAAGTCTTTTCTTATTGTCTTCTTCCACCCATTCAAAGAACCGAGTGAAGGGAAAGAGTCCGTGTTGTCTGGTGAAAAGTTTCTGCCAGGTCTGACGAGACTCTAGCGAGTCAATCCGGGCATTGAAGACATTGTACTTCGTGGGAATCTCTTCTTTGGATCCCTTAGGGCGAACGCGGTATCTCATGCGTTTAAACACCCTTCTTCCGTTTTCATGAACCATCACCCAGGTGAAGTAACCGGGAAAGATGCGATTGTCTTCTCCCGGAAGCTTGAAGAAATTTGAGCGGGGAGTACGGGGAAGCTCAAGGGCCTCTTTCACAAATTGAGGATTCTGGGATCTTTTCATCAGCTCCTGAAAGTAGATCTCATCAGCGACTGATACTTCTCCTTGAAATCTCTCCATCAGCTTTTGCAGATTGGCCTGGACTTCAGCGGAGTAGCACATCAGAAGATGCCCTCGAGGATCGTGAGATTCTTATGATTGTCGAACTTCGTTGAAAGGATTTTTTCACTCGCCTGGCGGAATGAATCTCTTTTCTCAGGATGGTTCATCACTTCGTAAGCGTATTTTTTGAGCTCGCCCACTTCGAATGGTTTGGCCAAGTAGCCGTTCACATCGTGTTGGATGATTTCAGGGTTAGAGCTGATGTCAAAGGCCACACAGGGAACACCGTGCTGGATGGTTTCGATGAGTGTATTGGCCGCACCTTCGTACTTAGAAGGGAAGATGAAGAGATCGAGAGAATTGAAAAAAGCCGTCATGTCATCCACATGACCCAGAAGTTTCACTTCGTTCTGGAGGTTTTTTTCGGCAATCACCTTTTCAAGGTGAGAACGCAGCTCCCCCTCGCCGGCAATGAGCATACGGAAGATCACTTTGTCTTTTTTCATCTCCTCGGCGAGATCCAAAAGATAAATCTGTCCTTTCTGGTCCGTGAGTCTTGCGGCATTGCCGATGACAAATTCATGGCCCTCTTTGTGGTAGATCTTTTCCTGATGCGTATGCGGGGAAGTCGTAACACCGTTATAAATCAGTTTCAATTTATCTTTGGGAAACCAGCTTTCGTTTTTCACCACGAGGCTTCTTCCAATTTCTTCGGAGTTCACCACAACATGAGTGAGAATCTTCCTGAAAAGAAAACGATTGAGAGCGGTACTCCGAAGTGGGTGAGGCATGCCCCGGCGGTAGATGATGGTTTTTATTCCCGCTAGTTTTGCCGCGAGTCCGGCGAGCTTCAGATCCTGAGGAAGATTCAGAATGATAGTGTCCACTTTCTTAGATTTAAAAAAGGCCGCCATCGTGAGGATTTTCATGGGATTCAGAAAACTAATGGTATTCACTGAGAACCCATAAACCAAAAGCTTTTCAATTCGGGCCTTGCGGTAAAGCTCAGAGCCATTGTTAGTCACCATAAGGGAATGGTAACCGCGACGGTTCATTTCTTTGGCGGTCGTGAGGTGCCACTTCTCCCCACCGCCCCAGGCGCGGTTGGTGTTGAAAAAACAGATGACTTTGGATTTCTCTGACATAATTTATTCTATATTTTTTCGGGGGATTTCACCATTTTTCTCAGAATCCAGCCGGTGTGCTTTTCCTCTTTCTGAATCGTCCAGGGAAAGTCTTTGAATTCGGGAAACCAGGCATCAGCTGGTCCGTCGTAGTCCACTTCAGTCCACAGAAACTCACTTAGGAAGGGAAGAGTCAGACGATAGATTTCAGCACCACCGATGACGTAGAGAGTTTCAATCTTTTCCCGATCCGCATAGGAGATCACATCATTTAAGCTCGTAAAGGCCTTCCCTTTGGCCGGGCCATAGTTCTTGTCCCGCGAAAGAATCAGAGGAATCGTCCCTTTGACGTCGCCGTCATGGGATTCATAATTTTTTCTTCCGATCAGAACATGCTGGTTTTTTACCGTGTCCTGAAAGTGTTGGTATTCATCCGGAATGGACCACGGAAGATCATTATGAAGGCCGATTTGGCGGCTTTTCCCGAGTGCGGCAATGGCTATGAGTTTTACATTCATTTAGAGGAATTATAAGATGGTTCCAACCCGAAGGATAGTTTATGCGCATTCTGATCACTGGTGGAGCTGGCTATATTGGCTCTCATGTACTTAAGGCCCTGGGAAAACTTGGTCACGAGATAACCGTTGTGGATAATCTTTCGACGGGCTTTGCCAAGGCCGTCACGGCAGGCAATCTTATCGTCGCTGATCTCGCTGATCGCTCGAAGATGGAAAGCATCTTTGAAGCCGGAAAATTTGAGGCCGTCCTTCATTTTGCCGGAAGCATTGTCGTTCCTGACAGCGTCTCTGATCCTCTTCGCTACTATCAGAACAACACGATTAATTCTCATTTCGTCCTCACCATGTGTGAGAAATTCAAGGTGAGAAATTTTATCTTCTCATCAACGGCAGCCGTTTATGGCATGCCTGAAAGTGGTGTCTGCCGCGAGGACAGTCCACTCCTTCCGATCAACCCCTATGGGCAGTCGAAGCTCATGACAGAATTGATGATGAAAGATCTCGCGTTCGCGAACAAAGATTTTCACTACATTGCTCTTCGCTATTTCAATGTGGCGGGAGCAGATCCCGATGGGCAAATCGGTCAGTCATTTCCGAAAGCGACCCACTTGATTAAGGCCGCTTGTGAAGCGGCAACGGCGAAGCGGACTCACATGGATCTTTTCGGGACAGATTACCCAACGAAAGACGGAACTTGTGTCCGTGATTACATTCACGTTTCGGATCTTGCGGAAGCGCATGTTCGCGCGCTCGATTACCTCGCCCAAGGTGGGGAATCCCAGCCACTCAACTGTGGTTATGGGCATGGTTTTTCCGTCAAAGAAGTGATCTCCCGGGTAAAAGAGATTACTGGTGTTGATTTCAAGGTGAACGAACTTGGTCGCCGCGCCGGAGATCCTGCAAGCTTAACAGCTGAGTCGAGCCGGCTATCGAAACTCACGGGATGGAAGCCTAAGTATGATGATCTCAATGTGATCATTCGATCGGCTTACGAATGGGAAAAGAAGCGCTCTTACTAATGAAGAAAAAAGCCATTGTCGTTCATTCAGGTGGAATGGATTCAAGCTTGTGCCTGGCACTTGCCGTGGAGGATTTCGGTGCCAAAGATGTTCTCTCATTATCATTTCATTATGATCAACGGCATTCAGAAGAACTAGAACGTGCCAGGAAAATCTCACTTCACTTTGGTGTTGATCACGCAGAATTAAATCTCTCCTGTCTTGGACAGATCACCGAGTCCGCACTCATCGGGAAAGACAAAAAAATCGAACACAAAACTGGTGAAGCCCCGAACACACTAGTGCCCGGTCGCAACGGTCTGATGGCAAGACTGGCAGGCATTCACGCAAATTCCTTAGGTGCTCACGCGATATATCTGGGAGTCATGGAACTTGAGGCCGCCAATTCTGGCTATCGGGATTGCTCACGCGCTTACATGGATATCGTTCAGTCGGCTCTTCGCATGGATTTCGCTGATCCGAAATTTGAAATCCGCACTCCCTTGGTCGCGATGACTAAAAGAGATTCGATGGAGTTGGGCCTTAAGCTTGGCTGCCTGGAGTTTCTTCTCGAGAACACGATCACTTGTTACGAAGGTATCGAAAAAGAAGGATGCGGAAAATGTCCTGCCTGCAAGCTCAGGAATGAAGGGCTTAAGATATTCTCTCTCGAGCATCCCGAGCTTCAGTTCTCTTATAAAGAAAAAATTCTTAATAGGGTCTAGTCTTCTTTAAGTGCCGTGATGGCTTTCCACGTCTCGAGAGTAAGCTTCTTCAGCTCCATGCCGTTTTCTTTGGTGCTCGATTCATCAGCGAGATAGTCTTCGAGATCAAGAACCGTGTCTTCGAGTTCTTCCACCACTTCAGCAGTGTCATCATCATCGGATGCCCCAGAGACAGCGTAGCCTGTGAGGAAATAATCGAGACGTCCGAGACAGGTCTGAAGGAAGGTGCGTAAATCTGCTTCATCGGCGACGAGGTTCACCATTTCTTTATGAACGTTCGCCTTCACTTGATCATGAAGGGCCTTCATGTCTTTTTCCCAGACTTTATAATCTTCAACCTCTGCTTCCATGAGAACTTCTTCCATCGCAGTCTTAAACGCGACTGGACGGTCAGCGACAAATGTCCCGAGGTAAAAGGCGCGAATCTGGCCTTCGGTAAGGTTAACTTCATGGGATGTGAGAAGGCTCTGAAGGCTCATATTTTTACCTGCTTAGGAAATTGGATGTATAAATATTACTCTCAAGATCGATTTTTGACCACCAAGATGGAAGCAAATGGCATATTAGCGCTGCATGAAAAATACCGCCAATATCCTTAATCTCGTCTTCTGGGGAACCAAAATTGGGCTCTTTTTCTACTTCTTCCAGGACGTCATGAGCTTCATTTTCTAAACGGGTCTTCGATCTTTTCTCCGCTTTGGAGTCTCCAAATCTTCATCGCACGAATGTACACATTATAGGCCGCCAAGGCCGACACGACGAATCCATGAGTTCCATCCAGAATCCCCAGTCTCCAGAAATAATGGCGTAAAAACCGTCCGAGTGGCCGAAAGAACAAATAGGGAAGTCCGATCGTTCGTCCCTGTTTCTGGAACTTCTGGAAGCGGTCGATGGCACCCCAAGTGGTGTAGCGATCGGCCTTCTTTAGGTACGAATTGAGGTCTTTGTAGGTGTAGTGAATGAGTTTTTCGCGAAGGAGGGAAATGTCTCCCTTCGTTTCAATCTCCGCGTGCACGTGCTTATTCTGATACCGGCATTCCTCTTTTTTAAAGAGACGGATCACTTTATCCGATTGCCAGCCCGAGTAATTGATTCTTTTTCCCATGAAGTTATTGCGACGATAAATCCAGAAAGCAGAGTAAGGCGTTCCGGTTTTCACGACGGATTGAATTTCCTTCACGAGTTCCGGAGTCGGTCGTTCATCGGCATCGAGGAGAAAGATCCAAGGGTGTGATGCCTGAGGAATCGTCCAGTTCTTCTGGGCCGCTGAGTGTTCGTATTCGTGCTGAAGGAGGCGCACCTGGGGAAATGATTTGATGATCTCGACCGTCTTATCCGTCGAAAAAGAATCCACCACGATGATTTCATCACACCAAAGGACGGATTCAATCGCCTCACGAATGTGAACTTCTTCATTGAAGGTCGGAATAATCGCAGTAATCTTATCCATAAGGAGAACTGATCTCTTTACCCCATCTTCTTCGTTGCCTTCGTCGTATCCTCACTGCGACGTACTCAGCGTACGCCTCAGTCGTCACTCCTCGTCGCCTTGAACCTGGGGCAAATAAATCAGTTCTAAAAGAAAGAGGGAGAGACTAAAATAACCTTATCGTATGAATGACGCCTCGTCTAAAAATATTCTTATCATCCAGACCGCTTTCATAGGGGACACAATCCTCGCGAGCCATTTTGCCCGGGCCGTCAAAGATCAATTTCCTGACTCAAAGATCCATTTCTTTCTAAGAAAGGGAAATGAATCGGTGATTCAGGGGCTGCCTACCATCGAAAAAGTTTGGGTCTGGGACAAGGCAGGCGGGAAGACCAAAAATCTCATGAGACTCATTGGTGAGCTTCGATTGACGAACTTTGATTACGTCTTCAATCTCCACCGTCATTTTAATTCCGGTCTCGTGACTTCTCTCATGAGAGCGAAAGTAAAAGCGGGATTTAAGCAGAATCCTCTCAGTGCCTTTTATACACATAAAGTGGATCATCTCATTCCCCATTTTCCGACTGAGAATAAAAAAGTGACGTGGCATGAAGTGCAGAGAAATCTTCAGCTGATCAAGATCGTTCATTCTGACTATCAGATTTCTCCGAACATGAAAGACTACCGTCCGGAGCTTCCACTTCTTCCGAAACACTTTGAGAAAACGGCGAAGTTTAAATCCACCGAATACTTTGTTGTGGCCCCCGCCTCGGTTTGGTTCACGAAAGCATGGTCGGAGAGTAAATACCGCGAGCTCACCCAGGAACTTTCTCAAAAAGGGAAAGTGATCTTTATCGGAGCTGCCTCTGACAAGGAACTGTGTGACCGCATCCGCGAGAATATTCCGGGGACCGAAAATCTCTGTGGGGAACTGAATCTTCTCGATTCCGCGGCCCTTATGAAAGATGCCAAACGTGTCTTCGTCAATGATTCTGCCCCCCTCCACCTCGCCAGTTGCGTAAACGCCCGTACCACCGCGATTTTCTGTTCCACTATCCCGGCCTATGGATATATTCCACTGGCCCTTGATTCCGTGGTGGTAGATGTGGGAGAAACACTCTCATGCAGACCGTGCGGCCTTCATGGATACAAGGCCTGTCCTCTGGGACACTTTAAGTGTTCACTGGACATCGATGTTTCACGGGTGCTTCAAACAATCTGAGGTTTTATGAAATACGCTCTTCTTGCCCTGGTTTTTTCTTTCTCTGCAGTTGCGGCTCCAGTGAAGATAAATTTCTCGCAGACCATGGGAAAGACGGGAAAAATTTTGTTCGCCATTTTTGATTCTTCAGCGCAGTTTCCGAAAGGAACAGCTGTGAAGACTGGAGCTGTCGCACTGAGCGGACAGAGAGAAATTTCAACGACTGTTGATCTTCCGGCCGGTGAGTATGCTATCTCGGTTTTCCTCGATGAAAACAATAACGGAAAACTCGATCAGAACATGATTGGTATTCCTCGTGAGCGCTTTGGCTTTTCCAATAATCCACGCATCCTGACAGGTGCTCCGTCTTTTCGTGACTGTGCCGTTCGCGTCCTCGATCAGGAAAATGAAATGGACATCCGCCTGATCAAGCTTTTCTAAGCCAGGCGAGAAGTTCTTCTCCATTTCCTCTTTTCAGAATCAGCTCACCTTGACGATTGATATCTCGGAGATAAATCGGGTCATAGTAATCCGTAAGAAGGGATCTGATCCAGACTTCATGATTCTGGAGTTCTTCGGCTTTGGAAAAAGCCTCCTTCATCTCTCCATGAATTTTCTGAAAGTTGACTCCGCCCAGACTTTTTTTAATTTTCTCAAGGGACTGAAGGAAGAATTCTTCAGATCTCCCTTTCACGTACGATTCAAAGATATTCTGAATTCTCGTCTCAAGAGGAACTTCTAGGACCAGAAGGGGAGACTGTCTCATGTGGTGATAGAGGCGCCTCGGGACTGCAATTTTGCCGAGTGTGGCACTCTCGTCTTCGATGATGATTCTTTTGCCGGAGAGTTTCATGAGTTCGAGGGCGAGATCATTCTCAAAAGTGATTTGAGTTGGCTGAGGGCCAAGATTCCCAAAGGCTGATCCCCGATGATTGGCCAGCGCTTCGAGATCGATATTCTCGACAAGCTGAATGAAATCCGATTTTCGCGAACCCGTTGGACCTCCGATCCGTATGAGGTTCGGAAGAGGGGCCTCATCTAGCCAGGAAAGAAAAAAGCGACGTAGGCGTTTGTATCCACCAGTGATTGGCATTTTTCCATGACCGATCCACTCGCAAGTAATCTGTGACCTAAGACCGCCGCGGAAACAAAAAATTTCTGTTTCTGGTTTCTCCCGAAGATAGTTTCTCCAGAGTTCGATGCGCTGATCTTTAATGCTTCCACTCACAAGTTCGTGACCCAGTTTGATCGCGGCGGCTTGTCCCTGTTCTTTGTAGCAGGTTCCAATGAGAACTCTTTCCTGATCATTCATGATGGGAAGATTGACTGAAAAAGGGATTTTTCCTTCTCCGTACTCCCCGGGGCTTCTGACATCGATCAGAGGAGTTTTTTTAAGGAACAAATTTTTTAAATCTGGGTCATTCCATGATGACATGAACATCCTGCTTATCCATCACTGTGCCAACGATCGCTGTCCCAGGGAATTTTTCTTTCAGGCGATTCACAATATCGACAGAAAAAGCGGGCGAGACAGAGAGTAGTAATCCGCCACTAGTCTGTGGATCAAAGGTCACCTGTCTCTCAATCTCAGAAATAGAGTCTGACCATTTGATCGCAGAACGTGTGTACTCTTCATTACTCTTGTGCGCTTTCGTGAGCCAGCCTTTCTCCAGAGAACTCATGGTTCCTTTGAAAAGAGGAAGACTCTTAAAATTAATCGCGAGTGTTTTTTCTGAGGCCCGGGCGAGTTGGTAGCCGTGTCCCGCGAGACCGAATCCGGTGATGTCAGTGCCGGCGTGGATAGAGCCGATCTCATCAAGAGTGAGAAGATCAATGACATTATTGAGCCGCTTCATGGAAGAGATCGCTTCAAGAGCGACATCACTATCCACTTCCTGTTTTTTTATTCCAGCACAGATGGTGCCGGTTCCCAGTGGCTTGGTGAGAATGAGAACGTCGCCGACTTTCGCCCCGGCATTGGTCCAGATGGATTCATTCTCTACGAGTCCCGTTACGGAAAGGCCAAATTTCAAGGTGTCGTCGTCAATACTGTGTCCACCTACGAGCGAAGCACCGGATTCAGTTATGACTGCGCACGCTCCTTGAAGAACGGCCTGAATCGTGGATGGCTCCATGGTCGCTAGAGGGGCGGCGAGAATGGCCATGCATGTCTTGGGTTTTCCTCCCATCGCATAGACATCACTGAGAGAGTTCGCGGCCGCAACGGCGCCAAAATCAAACGGGTCATCGACAATGGGAGTAAAAAAATCCAGCGTCTGAACGAGAGAATGGGTATCGCTGATTTTATAAATGGCAGCGTCATCGAAGCTCGCGCCGTCGACCGTGAGCCCTTCAATTTTTGGAGGAAAGTTTACGCCAGCAAGAATTTCGCGAAGGATGATGGCCGGAACCTTCGCCGCACATCCGCCTTTTTTAACTGTCTGTGTGAGTTTCATCTTATTTCCTGATTAGTCTGCCGATTTTTCCCTCGTCAGTCGAAAACCAAATGTTTCCATCCGGACCGGTTCTGATGTTCCGGAATCTCCAGTCGAAATCCTTGATGAGTTCTTCTTGCTTCACCACTTTTCTTCCGTTCATTTCGAGACGGCGGATGTGCTCGTCACCGAGACAGGCAAGAAAGAGGTTATCTTTCCATTCAGGAAAATTGGTTCCTGTGTAAAATGTCATGGCCGATGGTGATATCGAGGGAACCCAGTAAAAAATCGGTTGTTCCGTTCCGGCCTTCTTTCCATCAGCAATCTTGGGACCGTGGTACTCGCGGCCGTAAGTGGCAATCGGCCAGCCGTAGTTTTTCTTTCTCTCCACAAGATTAATTTCATCTCCCCCACGTGGTCCGAATTCAGCTTCCCAGAGTTCATCTGTTCCGGGTCTCATCACGAGTCCCTGCGGGTTTCTGTGACCGTAGCTCCAAATCTCTGGTTTCGCACCTTTGGCGTTAGCGAAGGGATTGTCTTTGGGAATTGTTCCGTCTTCATTGATGCGAAGGATTTTCCCCATGTGGTAATCAATATCCTGCGCCATGTCCTGCTTCCCACGCTCACCGATTGAGAAAAAGATATGTCCTTTGCCGTCGAAAACAATTCTTGAACCGTAATGATGGTCATTGGAGTTCGGCTTCCACGCAGTGAAAAGTGTTTTCACGTTCACGAGCTCGGAGCCTTTGAGTTCGGCTTTTGCGAGGGCAGTGGTCGAGTCATCTCCCACGGGCGCTGAATAGGTAAAGAAAATGAGATTGTTTTTTGCGAAATCCGGGTGAACTCTGACGTCGAGAAGTCCGCCCTGTCCCGCCGAATGGACCTTAGGGACATTCTTCAGGGGAACAGCAGTTTTGGTCAATGGATCCAGAATTCCCATGACTCCGCCGCGCTCACTGAAGATGACTTTTCCATCGGGAAGAAAATCAAATCCCCAGATGACATCTTCGCGAGACACGAGAGTGTCGACAGCAAACTTCACGTTTCCGGATGTGTAATCTTTAGCAAAAGCCGAGAAGGATAAGAGGGCGAGAAAAAATGCTTTCATATAAACCTCAAATAATCTTAATGAACTGATTTCGATCCATGCGGATTCGTGGGCCATAGACCCCTTTCTGATCGCGCTTCCCGGCGCTGATCACCATGACGACTTCGTCACCGGAGTGAAGACCGAGGATTTTTTTGACCCTGGCCGAATCGAAGCCTTCCATCGGGCACGTGTCGTAGCCGAAAGCAGAGAATCCCAGCATGATATTTTCGCAGGCAAGTGCCGTGCTTTTCACCGCCCACACTCGCATGTCGGCGTAAGAAGTCGGCTGGCGCGGAATTGGTTTCTTAAAACCGATAAAGGTAACTGATAGTTTTTTGATAAGACCGAAAATGCCTAAAGGTCCCAGCGAATAGGCCAGAGGAACGATCTTACTGTAATAGTCTTTTGCCGCTTTGGGCATCTCTGGTGACTTTTCTAATTCAGCTAACATCTGCTGGCTGACTTTTTTCCATGTCTTCGTTTTGGCAACCGCCACGATGAGTTCTTGGGCCGTCCGGGCCGCCGGTTGAGAGAGAAGAGCAGTCACGAGTTCAGCTTTTTTTTCCGGATTCTTCACCCAATAAAATTCCCAAGGCTGAAGATTTGAAGAGTTCGGGGCGAGGAGTCCCCAATCCAAAACTTTCTCTACGACTTCGGCAGGAACCTTTTCATCGGTGTAAAATCGGACTGAGCGGCGGTTCTGAAGAATTTTGTCGAACTCCATGGGCGAAACTTCTTGCAAGCGCTCTGGTGGAAGCTTGTGTCCCGCCATATCGTCGATCAACTTCGTAAAGTCAGCCATGCGAATTCACCTTTTGAAAATTTTTTAACTAAGGAGATGCTGGAAGTCGTCCATCGTGAGTTTTCCGCTGAAGTAATCATCATCATCTTCGGCCATGAGATCACGGAAGAGTTCGCGCTTACTTTGTTGTAGAACGAGAACTTTTTCTTCCACTGATTCTTTAATGATGGGACGATAAACGGTGAGTTTATTTTCCTGTCCAATACGATGTGCCCGATCGATCGCCTGACGTTCAACGGCAGGGTTCCACCAAGGATCCATAAGGAAAATATAGCTTGCGGCCGTGAGGTTTAATCCGAATCCCCCGGCCTTGAGTGAGATGAGGAAGATCTGGGCGTCCCCATTCTGGAAGAGCTCAACCTGCTCTCCTCTTTTCTTAATCGTCTGTGATCCATCGATCCGGGCGTACTTCCATCCAGCGACGCGGATCTTGTTCTCAATAAGATCAAGATAGGTCGTGAACTGAGAGAAGATGAGTGTTTTGTGACCTTCTTCGACCAGTGTCTCAAGATTTTCCATGAGGAAATCGATCTTGGTGGAATGGAGGGCCGGCTGCTTCTGCCAGAGACAGAGCTGACGGAGTTCAAGGAGTGACTTGAGCACTTCGCCGTATCTCTTCGCACCAGGGGCAACAATGTTCGAGCGGACAGCATTGAGCTTCTGTTTGTAGAACTCTCTTTCTTCATCAGCAAAATCGAGGAAGACATGGTTTTCGATTTTTTCGGGAAGCTCTTTCAGAACCTGATCTTTCGTTCTCCTCAGGATGAACGGCTTTACGGTTCTTCTGGCGAGAAGACGATTCTTGTTCTTCGAAGATGACCGGATGAGGCCGAGATCACCCCACACACCGGGAACGCAAAGGTCCATGATATTATAGAATTCCGAAAGATCATTCTCCACAGGAGTACCAGTGAGACAGATGCGGAATTTCGCTTTCAACTGTCGAGCGGCATTGGCCCCTAGAGAGCGAATGTTCTTTAAGTGCTGAACTTCATCGAAAATCAAGATATCGAATTCTTCCTCTCCGAGAGTTGAGAAAGATTCCTTTTTCATGAGTCCGTAAGAGGTCAGGACCACCTGAGCATCCGTTCTATATTCGCGGTCATCGCCGTAGTAGATTGAATAGGTGAGATCCGAGAATTTCTCCAGCTCGTTTCTCCAGTTGTAGAGAATGGAGACCGGACAGATAATGAGAACTTTTTTGAGCTTAGTCTTGAGCGTCTGAAGAAGCATGATGGTCTGGAGTGTCTTACCGAGACCCATGTCATCGGCGAGACAAGCGCCGAAACGATGTTCGTACAAAAAGCGAAGCCAATTGTATCCAGCCGTTTGATAAGGACGGGCGATTTCCGAGTAACGAGGATCCACTTCGTACTGAGGCATGTCCTTCATGGTCATGATCTTGTCGCAGAACTCTTCTTCATCTGGAGTAAGGGCACCTTCAATGCCCAGCCGTTTGAGCTCGAACAATTCGAAAATTCTTGAGCGCTGAAGGAAGAGTCCGAAACGGGAAGTTCCCTTGCCGCCTTCTTTTTTCTCACCTTCAAACTTCGTGTATCTCTTCATGAAACGAAGAAGATCTTTTTGCTCATCCGAAAGAAGGACTAGGCCCTTGTTCGAGAGAAGGAAATTGTCCGTCACTTCCGCATTCTTGATTACTTCCAGGTCATCGTCACTGACGACGAGATCAAGCTGGAACCAGTCGAGCTTGTCTTTGTTCCTTTCGAAGCGGATGGTGCTCTTCCAGGTTCTTACCTGCTGCTGATCATAGAAGATCGGAATCTGCATCGGTAAGAGAGTCTGGTAGAAAGGTGCAATCCCATCGAGGAGATTGTTCTTAGGAATCTGGAAAATAACTTTCCGCTCATCCTTGATATAAAAAGAAGTTTTGAATCCGATTTCCCCGAAACTATCGAGGAAGGCGAGGAAAACCTTCTTGAAGATCTTGGTCTTCAGGATAAAAATTTTCTTGAAGGTTGGATCAAAGAACGGAAGCTCATCCTCTTTCATGACGAGATTAATCCATTCCGTCATGATCTGCTTTCTGGAATTACTGTGAAGATATTTTTTATGAAGGACTGTTTCCCGGTCAAAATCCTCAATCAGAGTCTTGAAGAAAAGGAGCGCATCGTTTCTCGTGCGGAAGCTTGAAGAATAACCCTGGTCACTCACGAATAGGAGAAACGGTGAAGGCATTGGAACAAGTTTCTGATCCGTCGTAAAAAGTTCTAGTTCAAGGTTAAGAAAACTTTTCCGGGGAGAAGGATTGATGGAAAAACGGTACTCCATGTCTTCAATGGGAAAGGTATCCCAGTTATCTCCCTGAATCAGAAGATCGGCGAGGCCACTTTTCTTCAGCGGCAGAAAGAGACGAATCAGATCCTGAATGTCACCGATCATATCCGTGAGTTTGAGTTTCGAGACTAGTTCGCGCATCTCACTAGGGAGATCGAGGGCGTCTCCGGTTTTCCAGTTGAAGAGATAGAGAAGATCGAACATCGAGACTTCGTTCGTGATCTGGTCTTCATTCTGCCAGCTGAAACGGTAGGTGAATTTTCCTTCAACATAGAGAGCTTCACGATACTCTTCAAGAGTCGACGCTGGAATCAAATCCACCACGAGTTTTCCGTGCCATTTCGTGGGCGCAGGGAAATTCACAACTTTTCTGTTCACCAGTGTGTACTGAAGAGAACTGAATGTGGAGTTCATCCTTGCTCCCGTCATCGTCGGCGCATTCTTGATCAGAGTGCCGTAACGATCAACATGGACACCTTCCTGGCTCATGAGAGAAAGGGGAACCGCAACACCCGGAGTGCCTCCGGTTTTTTCCTGCATATCACTGAACTTGATCAGAAGACTGGCCGTGTGATGGCAAGGCTTCTCGGCGTTCCAGAGATTACAGGAACACTGGGTAGAGAATTTATCTTCAGATTTTTTGTAACTGACTTTGGATTCGTAGTTCGTGTTGTTTTCGGCGATGATGCCGGAGACGATAAAAAATGTCTCAAGCGATCCTTTCATAAAAGAAAGGGAGACTCTTCCCTGCTCGACCATGCGGCGGGCGAGAAAAACTATCTCTTGCGAGTAAGCTTTGTGAAGAATTACGTCAGCACTATTCGTATATTCCATCAGCCTCGTAGGTGAAATTGAAAAGAGTAGTATAGGGGAAATTCTTTTTTTTGGCCGTTTTTTGTTCCTAAAGAGATAGAATGAAAGAATGGAAGGCAGCAATTGTTTTTGGTCTGGCTGGGCACCCCAGAAATATCTTTATTGCGAGACACAGATGTGTGGCTGGCTACAACAGCCGGCCAACACGTGGTCAAACATCGGTTATCTGATAGTAGCGTTACTCATTCTCCGATCGCGCCAAAAAGGCTTCGAGAAATCATTCTATTTTTGGTCTACGTTTGCCTTGTTTTTGGGCTCAACCCTCTTCCACACGTCAGGGACACACGTTGGTAAGCTTCTGGATGTGGGGGCGATGCTCGTTCTTTCGATGGGCATTTGTTCGCTGGCACTGCAGCGGTATTTTCTCTGGAAAAGAAAAAAGACACAGATTTTTTACGCGATAGGGCTATTTTTCTCACTCGTCTTTCTTGCGATTTTTGATTTTGCCAACATACCCTTCAGCCTTCAGATTATCGTTGCCGCTACTTTGGAATTTAAGATGATACAGGAAAAGCGCGGGCAACTTCACGGTCGCATCCTGACGCTCGCACTTTTTATTGAATTTCTGGCGGGAATAGCTCTCTTACTGGATATCACGAAGAAGTGGTGCGACCCTGATAACCATTTCATCAATGGCCATTCGGTCTGGCACCTTCTTTCTGCCGCGGCGATCTACACTTTTTATCTGTCGAGAAAATCAGAGTCCTAGTTTATCCATTTCTTTTTTCTCGTAATCAGCATCTTCCCCGGGATATCTGAGATTTTTATCCTTGGCTGCGTGAGCTAGCATCCAGAGAACACTTTCTCCATGGGGAAGGACATCAGGAATTTCAGAATAAAGAGGATCTGCGAACGCCTCCGAGGCACTGATCACTTTCCATTTTTTATCCTTATACATTTGGATTAAATCACTGAGGAAAAGCGCGTTCAGAAGATTGTGATGAATAAGGACTGTGTGTTTAACAGGAGTCTTCCGGTACTTCTTACCTAACTGGTCGTAGAAAACGGTCTTCTTCCACATATGTTTGAGATAATAATCCCGGTAGGGTCTCAGATTTGTCTTGGGATTTTTTTTGAGGGCGTCTTCGAGGCGCGAAGAGACATACCAGTCGGAAGCATCGATGGTGACATAGCCATTCTTGTAGCCCAGATTCTTTAAAAATCTTTGAATCGAATCCCGCTGCTCTTTCGTTTTCCCGCCCTTGAGGAAGGGAAAACGAAAGAGGGGAGCAAAGGCCGGAGAGTCTTTGATCATCTCATGGCAAAGCTTCACGTCCTTGCTGAAAATTTCAAAGCCTTTCCCATCATAGAAATAATGCGAAAGAGTATGATTCCCGATGAGGTGCCCCGCTTTTTCCCAGTAGGGAATGCGGGCCTTGCTTTCGGGGATACTAAGGTACTTACAGCAGAGAAAGAGTGCTGCCTGAACATTGTGCTTTTTCAAAGCGCTGAGAACGGCTTCATCACGCTGGGTGCGATTGAGAAGAGGCGCAGAGTGCAGGTCGAAGTCATCGATGGTGATGGCGACTTCATTGGCGAAGGCTATAGAAGCAAAAAAAAAGGCCACCGAAGTGGCCTTTAAGAACTTAATTATCAAGGTAAGACTTGAGAAGTTTCGCGCGCGACGGATGGCGAAGCTTCCGGAGAGCTTTTGCCTCGATCTGACGGATACGTTCGCGAGTCACGAAGAAGTCCTGACCAACCTCTTCGAGAGTGTGGTCGGATTTTTCACCGATACCGAAACGCATACGGAGAACTTTCTCTTCTCTTGGAGTGAGTGTCGAAAGAACAGAACGTGTCTGTTCAGAAAGAGTCACACTCATCACAGCATCAGCTGGTGAAATGATCTTCTTATCTTCAATGAAGTCCCCAAGTGACGAATCTTCTTCTTCTCCGATCGGAGTTTCAAGCGAGATAGGTTCCTTAGAGATCTTGAAGACTTTCTTCACTTTATCGACAGAGAGTTCCATCTTCTCCGCAATCTCTTCAGGAGTTGGTTCGCGACCAAGTTCCTGAATGAGCTGGCGTGAAGTACGGGCAAGCTTGTTAATGGTCTCGATCATGTGAACCGGAATACGGATCGTACGACCCTGATCCGCGATGGCACGTGTGATCGCCTGACGAATCCACCAGGTTGCGTAGGTCGAGAATTTATATCCACGACGATACTCGAACTTATCAACGGCCTTCATAAGACCGATGTTCCCTTCCTGGATGAGATCGAGGAACTGGAGACCACGGTTTGTGTATTTCTTGGAGATGGAAACGACGAGACGTAAGTTAGCTTCAACGAGTTGAGACTTCGCTTTATCGGCTTTTTCCTCTCCGGTCACAATGATGTTGTAAACAGAGTAGATATCTTCAAACGCCATACCAGCGTCGATGGCGAGACGGCGAAGTTTACGCAGGATGTCTTCCTGCGTACGGATCATCTGCTCGATCTTTGCGTCCGTTGTGAAGAGGTTGCGAGCGAGCTCGCGCTTGTACGCATCGTCTTCCATCAGGCGGTCATACATAGCTTTGTATGAAACATCGTCAGTGACTTCGAGGAATTTATAAATACGTTCCTGTTGTTCGTAGAGCTCACGGAATTGAAGGTAGTAAGATTTCACCGGTTCAGTGAATGAGTTGATGATCTTACGGTTGAAGGTAAGGTCAACGAGCTCGCTGGAAACCTTGTTCATCAGGTTCTGCTCAAGAGATTCCATCTTCTTCAGAGTTCCGTCTTCGTTCACGATTTTAGAGAGGAGATCTCTCACGTGCTCAACAACGGCGTAGATTCTTTCGCGGGTATCATGAATGTCCTTCTCAGGAGATTCATCATCAAGACCACGAACGAGGTCTTTGACGTATTCGTTCTGCTCTTCGGCCTGAACGATTTTGTTTTTGAGCTTGAGAATTTCTTCGAGAGCGTGTTTAGATTTCAGACACGAGGTCACGATCTCTTTTTCGCCTTCTTCGATTTCTTTGGCAATCTTCACTTCGCCTTCGCGAGTGAGGAGGGCAACAGATCCCATCTTCTTGAGGTAGAGCTTGACCGGATCAGAGGAAGACTGGCGAAGTTCCGCTTCCTCATCGTGAGTCATCGGGTCTTCAGCAACTTCCGTACTGGCCTTCTCTTCTTCTTCTTCGAGTTCAGGTGATTTCACCTGAATGCGGGCCTCTTCGATCTTATCCATGATTTCATCGATCGAGGCGGGATCTACGATGTTCGCCGGGATCGCATCGTTGATCTCTTCAGGAGTAAGATACTGTTGATCTTTTCCTTTCATGACCAGACGAGAAAATTCCCGGGAATTTAAAAAGGCAACAACGACTGACATAGTATCTCCCTTACGGCGAGTCCTTGAGATTGAGCATTTCTTTGTCGAGCTTAGAAATCTCACTCAGGATCAAATCAATTTCGGTTTGCAACGGTTCAGATTTCTGGCGCTCCACTAAAATCTTCCGTTTTGCTTTCAACAGGTCCATCTGCAGCGCCTTCTTATAATCTTTCAAAAGGCGCTCAATCACTTTATCGTTCAGACGATTTCCGTGGGCCTCCAATGCATCGGTTCCCACTTCAATGATTTCTTTTGAGTAGTTTCCATAAAGGATGTGATCCTTGATGAAAGCGACATACTCAGAGTCATCGATTTCTCGATAAATTTTAACGAGCCATTGAACTAGTTTTTTTACCTCATCATGGCCAATTAAAGCAAGAACTTCATTCTCATTCAGATGCGTCAAGAACTCGGGATGACAGAGGATTTCTCGAAGAAAGAGCCTTTCACTCTTGGTTAAAAGCACTGGTTCTAGACTCTTTTTTTGAGCCTGCAAATTTTGGGCCTGAGCCTCGGTTTCCAGCTGTATTTCTTTTTCTTCCACCGAAGGGATCACAGCTTTTGGCGTATGAACTTTCTCTTTCTGGCGACTTAAGTAGGTCTTGTAGTCTTCAAGAATAGTTCCAGAATCAGAACGAAGGCCCAAAGTTTTGGCCGCTTCAACAATTCTTTCAGTCGCCGAGAGATGTTCTTTTAAAGGCGAAACCAATTCAAATACGCGATGCAGAGCATTTAACTTCACTTCAGTATTCTCGGCCATTTTTTCAGGTATGACCTCCGCGATGAGGCTATCCAGAAGGATAGGGGCCTTCTCAATCCGCTCCATGAGGGCAAGTCGACCTTCCGCAAGAAGAAACTCATCGGGATCCTTGGAAGGAGCAAAGGAGAGAAGCTTCGGAAGGACTCCCATCGCCAAAAAGTCAGCATTGTACTTCTGCATGGCCTTTTTTCCGGCAAGATCATTATCCATTCCGAAATAAATATTCTTCGTCATGTTGGTGAGTAAACGAACAGATTGCTCAGCAAGGGTTGTTCCCATCGTCGCCACCGTTTCGTTGAAACCAAACTGATGCATCATGATCACATCCATATTCCCTTCAACGAGAATGGCGCGATCATTGTTCCTGATGGCTGTTTTGGCGAAGTAAAAACCAAAGAGAATGGCCTTCTTATCAAAGGCGAAGGATTCACCGGAGTTCAGATATTTCGGTTTCTGCTCGGGAAGGACAGCACGGGAAGAGTAACCTCTGACCTGACCACCATGATCGTGGATGGGGAACATCACGCGGTCGCGGTAAAAATCGTAATAACTATCGCGGTCTTCGTTGTAGCGGACGATCCCGATTTCCATGGCGACCTTCCGGGCGAAATCTCCATCCGCTCCCTGAATTTTATCTAGGTAATGAAAAAAAGCATTGTTTCCTGGAGAGTAACCGATGTGAAACTTATCGATGGATTCCTGATTGAGTTTTCGATTTTCAATGAATTTGACGTAAGCATCGGGTTTGGCTTCTGCCACCTTGGCGTAAATTTTCAACGAAGCGTTCAGAACCCGGACGGCCATTTCGACTTTCGGATCTTTTTTGGTTTCCTTATTCAGCTCATCATAGGGAAGTCCCAGAATCTGAGCGCATTCCTTCAGGGCCTCGATGAATTCAATTTTCTTATAATCCATCACAAAGCGGATGTGATCACCGCCGGCGCCGCAGGCAAAGCACTTGAAGAGACCTTTGGAGTCGGTCACGGTCATGCTGGGTTTAGAGTCGGCGTGGAACGGACAAAGGCCCACGAGAGAAGAGCCACTGCGTTTCAGCGGTATAAACTGACTGATCACCAGTGAAATCGGTGATTCCTTGATTCGGTCCTTGAGGTTACTGAATGACAAACTTAGCCCTTAATATTTTTCAGGACGATTGACTTGATAAGAACCCCTTGCTTCAGGAATATCTTTTCAAATTTCGTCGTGAATTGCGAGAGGAAATGATCTGGAAACTCCGAGCGAAGGTCACGGGATTCGAGGATCACTTCAAATCTTTTTTCATCTTTTAATTCTTCGAGCATCCATTCGAAATAGGCATCATGATCAGTTTTCACAAAAAGTGTGCCCCCCGGTTTCAGGATCTTGTGGAGGGCATCGAGGAATGGTTTCTGGAAGAGGCGTTTCTTATTGTGTCTCTTCTTTGGCCATGGATCCGGGAAGAAGTAAAAGACTGACTGAACTTCACTCTCTTCAAACATGAATTGAAGTCTTTCCCCGCGTGCGCGGAGATAGCGGAAGTTTTTGTGTTCGAGCTTATCGAGCTTTTGTGCCAACGCAAAACTGCGCTTAAAACGATGATCAAGCCCGATGAAATTGATCCCCGGATTCTTCTGGCAGTAGTCGAGCATGAACTCGCCGTAGCCGGTTCCGATCTCCACTTCCAGAGCTTGCTGGTTGCCGAAGTGCTCGTGCCACTTTCCGACGTTGGTCTCGGCGGCTTCATCTCTCAGTACGAAGGAATCGAAGACTTCGAGCTTGTCGTGGTAGGGGTTCTTGTGGGTGTACTTAAAATCTTTCTGATAACAGAAGTTATCTTCCATTTTTTTCGCGGGTTTGGGTGTCGTCATAAGAGTGGGAAATTAGCAGATTAATCGTGGTGCGTAAACGGTTGCCTCATAAAAAAGCCCCTCTGTTTCCAGAGGGGCCATTCGTCTTTTCAGAATCTTGAACATTAACCAATAAGTTTCAGAGCTTGCTGACCACTTGCGTTTGCCTGAGCGAGTACCGAAGTACCTGCTGCAGAAATGATCTGGTTACGGGCCTGTTTGGCAGTTTCTTCAGCATAATCCACATCGCGGATACGGCTGTTTGCTGCACTCATGTTCTCAGAGAAAACCTGGAGGTTTGTCACTGTAGAAGTGAGTCGGTTCTGAGTAGCACCAAGAACCGCACGCTGACCTGAAACTTTCTCAATCGCACCGTCGAGCATTCCGAGAGAATCTTGGGCACTTTCTTTCGAAGATACTTCTGCGCCTTCAATTCCGATCGAATCCAGACTTGCATTCAGTGATGAAGCATCAAAGGAAATTCTGTCTTCGAACTCGTCATTCCCTGAGCCAACCTGGTAGTCGTACTTATCTCCGCTTCCGTCGAGAAGTTTCTTACCGTTGAATTCAGTCACTTTCGAGATACGTTCCATTTCC